>JASAMX010025799.1:0-31069 GCA_030248175.1 Microlaimidae sp. YZB2_3
TACTATTGCTGGTAGGTACATAAAATTAGTTTATAGTGATTGTTTGTTTTGCTTCTGTGTAGTACTTATTACTTTATAAAATATTATTGTCCTAACTTTAAAATAACATTAGCATCAGGCAACATAAATAACGAGATATATATGTAATGTATACTATAGAAAGTGACGGCTGAGCGAAGCGAAGCGGAACACATTTGTGGGTTTTGGGGGTCCATTGGGGTACTAAAATTATTTTAAAGTTTGGCGCCGAGCGATTAGCGAGGCGCTAGAAAGTTTGAATTTTTAGCCTCTAAAAACCCCAGTTTTACTATCTGGCGACCATTTTTCGGGGGCGGCCGCCCCCGCCCAACCACTATCCTTATTTTTCCTCCTTTCCAATCCCTTTACCGGGGGGGGGGGCGGCGCCCCACCCGCCCCCCCCACACAAATTCCTTAAGAAGGGTGTTTAACCCCCCACCACCAAAAATGGGGGGGGGGGGACAGAAAAGCTAATACCCATAATTTTGGTAAAAATGAAGAAAAAAATGTCTTTAAAATACTTGTAACTAGCCTCCAAACTTATGTTTTGAGCATAGGTGGGCAGCCTCTCGGAATTTTGGGGGGGTGGTATAGGGCAGGGACGTAGCCAGGGGGGGCGGGGGGGGGGGGGCGGCCGCCCTCCCCCCCGAAACGGTCGGAGAGGAGGAAAAATAAGGATAGTGGTTGGGCGGGGGGGGCGCCCCCCCCCCCCCCCCCCCCCGAAATGGTCGCCAGATAGTAAAATTTGGGGTTTTCAGAGGCTAAAAATTCAAAATTTTCTAGCGCCTCGCTAATCGCTCGGCGCCAAACTTTAAAATAATTTTAGTACCCCAATGGACCCCCAAAAACCAAAAATTTGTTCCGCTTCGCTTCGCTCAGCGGTCACTTTCTATAGTATACATACATATATATCTCGTTATTTATGTTGCCTGATGCTAATGTTATTTTAAAGTTAGTACAATAATTTTTATAAAGAATAAGTACTACACAGAAAGCAAAACAAACAATCATATTGGTTGATTTATGTACCTCCCCCCTCCTAAATTTTCCTGCCGCCTATAGCGTTGGCTCGGATTTTTTTTCATATAGGGGCCGAAAGAGCGAAAAGCGGACAAGGGGGCCAAGGGGCGAAACAACCCAAACCCCGAAAAAGGCCATCAACAATGACGCAGACCTGTGCACGGTCTGAAAATGCCCCCCCCCGTTTTATTGGAGGATTTGCCCCCCCCCCGTTTTATTGCCCCCCGCCCCCCCGCCAAAAAATGAAAAAGTACCCTAAAAATATGACGCCATTTTTGACCTATGATTACGCCATCATCGCGAATTTTTTGCAGTTTTTAGCCTATTTCAATGTATTTTAAGCCATTTTAGACCTATTTTTACCTTATTTCCGCTTTTTTTGTCCCTTTTTTGCCTTTTCCCTCTTTTTTTTCTCTCTTTTTTTCTCCTTTTTTCTCTTTTTTTTTTTCTTTCCTCCCTCCTTGCCCCCCCCCCCCGTTTTATTGCCCCCCCCGTTTCAAAAAAGTTGCCCCCCCCGTGCCCCCCCCCCCGTTTTGGAATTGCCCCCCCCCCCGTTTTAACCCCGGGGGGGGGGCAGTGCACAGGTCTGCATATAGGTAGGTACCCTAGAAAACATGGAGCCGAGATGCTGCTCATGTGCTTTGGTTTACAATGTGGGTTTAGCCAAGGGGTCTGAAACTAACGTCTCTAAATTCCTTTTTTGTAAAAAGGCTCTATAAATGTGTGCTTATGTAATTTTTAACTAAGAAAACATTTTTTTACCGCTAAAAACATTAGATAATAGGTTATTAGGCCAAAAACAGTGTATTATACAGCTTTATCTACGTTTATCCCTGCTTTTTTAACGTTTTCAAAAATTAAAGGGGGAGGCTCCGGCCCCCCCCCCCCAAAATTTTGGGAGGGGGGGGGGGCGGAGCCCCCCCCCAAAAAATTTTTTTTTTGTACTAAAATCCGCCCCCCCCAAAATGAAACTCTGGCTACGTCCCTGGGGGGGGGGGTCAAATTTTAAGGGCGGTGTCTGGCACGCAAGACCCGAATTTTGAGGGGGGGTGTACCCAATATTTCCGCGCTGCCTTAAAATGGGGTTAAAACGCGTAAAAAAACGTAAAACAAGCTTATAAATCAAATGCTTTAAAACTGTGTAAAATTGAAATAAGACCTTATTGCAACTTACATATTGTATTTTTTAATTCTTTTATTAATAATGTGTTTATATATTCTTATAATTAGATTAGAAATCATAGTTTTTTTAATAATTACGTAATAATAGAATAATAATACTATTGTCTTAAAATTTATAAAGTCAAGTATCACAAACTTTTTAATCCATAATCTTATATTTAATTAAAGATTATATACATACATGGGTGTAGCCAGGGGGGGTCTAGACGCCTCTTTTAGGTCGGCAAAGGGAAAAATTTGGGGTTAGACAGACCCCCCTTTTGCAGTGGCGTGCCCAGGATTTCATTTCGGGGGGCGGGGCGATCTGGGGGCCCTACTAACCCTGAAGGGGTTCTGGTGGGCGGCAGCCCCCCAGATATGGGGGGTCTGGGGGGGCGAGAGCCCCCCAGCGGGGTCAAGGAGCGGAGCCCCTTGTCAGGGGGGTCCGGGGGCAGAATGCCCCCCGGGGGAGAAAATTTTTAATTTA
This sequence comes from Microlaimidae sp. YZB2_3, assembly GCA_030248175.1. Lineage (NCBI taxonomy): Eukaryota > Metazoa > Nematoda > Chromadorea > Desmodorida > Microlaimidae > Microlaimidae sp. YZB2_3. The sequence goes on from JASAMX010025799.1 coordinate 2,687, forward strand.
AGGCGCTAAAACACACGTGAAATTTTAATTCCAGATGATACTTATTACAAAATTTAAGGTTTCTTATACCTACACATTTAAAACATGTGTTTAAAACGTTAATTAAAGGATAATAGTGTTTATAGTAGTTTTATTACACTGTATACTTTAATTACTGAACGGGATAATCGATTTGTAATCGAAAAACTAAGATAAATTGGCAATTAACAATTAACTCTCCGCGCGAAGCGCGGAAAATTTTTTTTAGTCGTTTTATAACACTTAAAAAATTTTCTTTGGGAGGCGAATTTGGGGGATGGTGTCCCCGGGTACCCCAAATTTAGAGGGGGGGTGTCAGCAATATCCAAATTTTGGGGGGTATAACCCCCCCAACCCTCCCCCTGCCCACCTATGGTTTTGAGGTCAAAATAAATGTTTTAAACACTAAAAAGCTCAAAAATGCAATAAAAAGGGCTTTTTGAGCTAAAATTCACAAATCTTAGTGTATTCTAAAACCAGAAATTAATCAATATAAAAAATTTTCCCGCTACGCGTGAAAGTCAGATTTATACACAGTAAAATTAATATTATCATCAGTAATATTTTTTGTTATTATAACTTTAAACATACGATACCCATGCGCAAAATTTAATAACAATAAATAGTTTAGTTATATATATACAGTTTCATCGCCAGATTAATTTTAAAGATCAGATAAAATTGTGTGGAAATTAGGTAAAAGAAAAAACAAGTGAGGCACGGCACAGTGGCGTGCCCAGGATTTCATTTCGGGGGGGGGGGCGGTCTGGGGGGGGGTAAATACTAACCCTGAAGGGCTACCGCCCCCCAGATATGGAGGGTCTGTGGGTGAGAGCCCCCCAGCAGGGTCAAGGGGCAGAGCCCCTTGTCAGGGGGGTCTGGGGGGCAGAATGCCCGCCGGGGGAGAAAATTTTGAATTAAGGCGCTAAAATACAATAGAAATTTTAATTCCAAATGATACTTTTTACAAATTTTAAGGTTTTTTTATACCTATACATTTAAAACATGTGTTTAAACGTTAATAAAAGGATAATAAGGGTTTATAGTAGTTTTATTAAACATGTATGCCTTAACTACTGAACAGGATAATCGATTTAAAATTGAAAAACCAAGATAAATTGTCAATTTAAACTACCCGCGTAGCGGGAAAATTTTGGATTTTTGACTATTAATATGCTTTTGGAAGGCATCAGGAAGGTTTCTGTATTAATATTAAAGAAAAAAATTTTTCTCTCCCAAAATTTAAAAAACGTAAGGGTCCCCCCTTACGAAAAAATCCGGCTTCGCCGGATTTCGGGGGGGCGGCCGCCCCCCCCCGCCCCCCCCTGGGCACGCCACTGGCACGGCACAAATAGGTTTAAAAAAAAAGTCAAATCTCATTTTTTTGCTTTTATCACGTTTTTATACTGTCCATTAGCAGTTTCATATTACCTGAGCAAGTGCAGCTGTTTATCAGTATTATTAATTACTAACTGGGTGCAAAATAAACCACTAGAGACTCTAGAAATACTTATATAAAAACGAAACTGTTCTCTAATTAGTCTAACGACGTTCGTTGTTTCTTAACTAAAAATGAACACCAACAATGACATGAAAAAAATTTACACGAAATTCGTGATACATGAATTTCGTGACCTATCTATGAAAGTTAATGTTTATTCTAGTCCTAAATTAACTTTTAATTTATCAATCACGACTTTTTAACGATGATAACTTTCATTTTCATTATCAAAAAGGAAGATGATTTGAAAAAATATATTTTATTGGCCTAGTCAAGGGGTCCGGTCTAACTTAACTTTAATGAAGTATAATTTCCATTATTTTTAAGCAAGAGAATTAGGAAACGAGCAATTTTTATAAACAGTTAAACTTGAAAGTAAAATATAAAACTACATATAAAATTCTATACAATACACTATATCCCACCCAATCCCTCTACAATTTGGAAGTACTTCAGATCAGACATAGATGTTTTTGGTCGGGTCCGCTAGGGGGGTCCACTTCCGGTGGAAGGGCAAAAATTTTTAGGGGGGTCCAGGGGGGTCCGGACCCCCTGGCTTTTTAGGGGGGTCGAACCCGGTTGCGAGATTTTAAATTTAAGGAGGGGTCAGGGTCAGGGGTGTCCAATTTTTTAACAAAATTTTTTTAACTCAATAATTTAAGTGTTTTTAGATCTAATATTGAATTTTATGTACTAAAACCGCCTATTTAGGCCTAAAAAGTGTATTTAAACACTGTTTTTAACTAAAAAACCGTGTTTTTGACAGTAAATAAAAAATATACTTCCAAATTGGTCGGGAGGGCGGAGGGGGGTCAGCCTCGCTAGGGAGGGAGTCAGGCCGGACCGCTCTCGATCTTTGGGGGGGAGGGGGGACCCCCTGGATTTTTTTAGGGGGGGAGGTCCAACATTTTGGCTCTAGGGGGAGGGGTGGACCCCTCTGTCCCCCCAAAAAAAACACCTATGACTTCAGATAGCTTCCTTTTATTTTGGAGGTTTGGTCCCCTTAAAAACTCCTGGTCAAAAAGTCCGGCCACGACACCACACTGCGGCCGACCGATATATAATCCACATTTTAAACTCAAAGTCCAATAGTGAGCGCTATAATTTTAACAGGCTATTATGTCGGTCACAAGGTTTGTCTGCGCCTGGCACAACATCGTATAATACATATCTTAAAACATCCAAATAAGGCCTCAATTTTAGCCTGAAAGATTTCTAGCTTTAATATTAAAAATTAATAATAACTTGGAACTCAGTAATTGAAAAAATAATATTAATTTAAAACCTAAAGCCTGCATCCTAACAAGCTGTATTAAATCTAAAAATTGAACAAAATAAATGTAATAAATGCATTATTTTAAAGTTTTAAAATAGGGGTTAAAGTTGTTTGCTTTAAAGTTCCTTCGCGGATTTCCGAATTTCCTAGGGTTTGGTTCACACGTGGATAGACAAAACACGCGCGCGTCCAACACTGACCACCTCTCGTCCGGCGCGAGCTGTGTGCGCGCGCGCGCGCGCGATTATTCGCTTGCCATTCCGAAGCGAACCAACCTTTAGACCCTATAAAAATCTTGACAATCTCGTTCTTATTTAACCAACTTATTTTACTTCCAACTTAATAAAAAGGTGTTAGTTTTAGATGTAACTTCTTAATTTTTGCGGTAACATAAATTTGTTTTTTATGTTAAAATATTTTTTTAAAAAGATTTTATGCGTTGTAATGTCAAAATTCGTTTTATTGACTTTAATGTTTAAAACCATATTAACCTTAAGCGCGTTTGAAACACGAAAAAGGATAGTGTGAGTGTGCGCGCAAAACGTTGAACTGCTGCTGCAATCAGGTTGGATCCGACCACTTTTTTATACTAGTACAAGACACTATACATACGATAGTAATTGGGTAAAAGGTTTAAAAAACCTGGAATAACATCGTTTGTAAAAATAATTAAAAATGCACAAAGAGGGGCGTGAGAAATTTTTTTTTTTTGGGTCCCGTTTTTGAATTACACAAACCTTTTAAAAAGTTTTGGCAAGAGGCGGAAAAATCGGCCTGGAATCGCTGATTTATGCTCATTCACATAGATTTTTGCATTTCAGTCAACAAGTTTTTCCATTGTGTACTCTCTATTTATTCTTATAGTATTTGCATTTTTCGACACACCAAGTTTAAGTTCAAAATTGGCGCAAAACGCCGGAACCAGTTTAAAAAAATACAATTATTTTTTAGGCCAAGAAACCCACGACGCGATATTTCTAACTTTACTGCTAATTGATGAAGGATCAAATTAAGTTAAATGTTTAAATAATTTAAAGTTTTTTCCTAGCCTATGTTTTTTCAAAAAAATATTTTATATCAAAAAACTGCAGAAACAAATTTTTTTTTATTTTCAGTTTGAATATTTGCATTATTAAAACACAGAAAAAGTTGAAAACGAAAAGAATAAACACTGCTTAAATTATAAAGTAACACCCAAAAAAAAATACAAAACAAAACATTAATTTATTGATATAAAAAAATCTTCTGTAAATTAAGTTTTATAATTATATTTATAAATTTATACGGTGTAGTATAAATTTATAAATATAATTATAAAACATAATTTAACCTAGATTTTTTTGTCGATAAAATAGTGCTTTGTTTCTTATTTTGTATTGTGCGTTCTTTTTTATAATTTAAGCAGTGTTTATTCTTATCATTTGCAACTTTTTCTGTGTTTTCATAATCCAAATATTCAAACTGAAAAATAAAAAAAAATGTTTCTGCAGTTTTTGATATAAAATATTTTTTGGAATAAACATTTCCTAAAAAAACTAAAGTATTCAAAGCGTTGGCTTAAACTAATCCTTGAGGATTATGATCACGGCTTAAACGCGGAAAAAGTACATACGCGTCGTGGGCTTCCCCGGCCCAATTTAGAATCTATTTTTTTAAACTGGTTCAGGCGTTTATTACACACCAATTTGAACTTAAACTTGGTGTGTCAAAATGCAAATACTATAGAGTAAATAGAGAGTACAGAATGGAAAAACTCCTTAGACTGGATGCAACATGTGAATAGCACTTGATCAGGCGACCCAGGCGACTTTTCCGCCTCTTCAAAACCTTTAAAAGGTTTGTGTAATTCAAAAACAGAAAAAACCGGATAATCATTATATCACGCCCTCTGCACACATTTAATCTGTTTTACAAACAATGTTATTCCAGGTTTTTTTAACCTTTTACCGATTATTATCGTATGTATAGTGTCCTGTTGCTCAGTATAAAAAAGTGGTCGGATCCAACCTGGATTGCAGCAGCAGTTCAACGTTTAGCAGCACTGGCACTATCCCTTTAGTGTTTCAAACGCGCTTAAGGGTTAAATATCAGTTTCAATAATTGATTAAATAAAACGAATTTTAAGACATATTTACAACGCATAAAAATTTTTTAATCATGTTTTAACATAAAAAACAAAATTTATGTTACCGCAAAAATTAAAGTTACATCTAAAACTAACACCTTTTTATTTTTGAGTTGGAAGTAAAATAATTTGGTTTGAATAAGAACGAGATTATCAATTTTGTTATGGGGTCTAAAGGTTGGTTCACTTCGGAATGGCAGCTGATAGGTGGCGCACACGCACACAGTTCACGCCGCAACAACAATGAGGGTGTAATGATGTAAACGCGCGTGTTTGCTATCAGTTGCCAGGTGCCACTCCGGTGTGAACCAACCCTAAAGAGTCAAAAATCACAAAGGAACTTAAAGCAAAACAACTTTAACCCTGTTAAAACTTTAAAATAATGATTATATTACATTTATTTTGTTAAATTTTAGATTTTATGATCAGGCTTGTTTAGGATGCAGGCTTTAGGTTTAACTAAGAATTAATATTATTTTTTTCAATTACTGAGTTCCAAGTTATTATTAATTTTTAATATTAAAGCTAAAATCTTTCAGGCTAAAATTAAGAGCGTAACCGCTTTTCGTCAGGAAGAAACGAAAAATAAATGCGCAAGCCAAGAAAAATAAAAAAAAATTGCCAATGGTTATGTAACCAATTCTTTATTATTTGCGTCACGTGTTTCTCTGCACGTGATATTTTCTTAAAGGAAAAGTGGTTATTTAAACACTCCGCTTATTTCACCCCCGATGGAATTTATTTTTAGCTGATTTAAACGCATTTAATAGCGGTAGCTACCAATTAGTTTTGATTCAACAATGTGCTTACCAATAAATTATCGCGTTTGATCATAATGTATTTTTATGTAACACTAATAACTAAATATGGTAAAATGCTAAGTTTTTATTTTCTGCATTCTAAAATTAATTTTTTTTACTATATTAACCGTCAACAATATAAACTGGTTTAGCAAATTGTTATCAATCAGTAATTTCCAATGATTTATTAAGAAATAATATACTTGACTAGAACAGTAAATAAAAAAAATGGAAACAGTTACATTACTCCTTTAGCAGTGTTTAAACACATTTTCACAATCAAAGGGATTTTAAGACTTATTTAAAAAATAAAAAACACAAAAACCTAAGCAAACTTTTCTAACAAAATCTTAAAAATTTGTAACGTAGTTTGATTAAGTACATAAAATACAGTGCAAATTTACAAAAATATTCCAAACAATAGCATAAACGTACATACATGTATCTCAACTAGCAATACGTAACTGAACGAAGTGTTACATGCAAAATGGGGATTGATTAAAAACATTTGTCATTAAGCAGCTAACACTATACATATTTTAATAGGTTACTTCACTTCTTTAATTTGATTTAAAAAAGTGGTAGACTAGCCTTGAAAAATGCTCTAAGAATAGAGTAGGAAAAAGGGGCGATTTTTCCCCGGATGTGTGTTTAGACAGAAAAGATGTGGACTACTCTGAGATGAACAATATTTGCACCATAAGAAATTTTAATTTGATTTGTCCAGCTGCCCCCTGAATAAAAATTTCTACCATATGATAATAATTTATTTATACGTTGAACTAATTACACAGTACCGTTGCATTTTTTTAGTCTGATGAAATCGCAATTGAAAAAAATCATACTCACAACAATCTTTGACTAGCGCAAAATCGCCACTTTTTTAAATTTAAAGTTTTTTAATACACATACAAATATATCCTTCTAATTGAAAAAGTGGCGATTTCGTGCTTGTCAAATATTGCTGTGAGTATCATTTTTTCAATTGTCATTTCATCAGACTAAAAAAATGCAACAGTACTGTATAATTAGTTCAACGTATAAAAAAATAATTATCATATGGTAGAAATTTTTATTCAGTGGGCAGCTGCACAAATCAAATACAAATTTCTTATGGTGCAAATAATGTCCATCTTAGTCCACATCTTTTCTGTCTAAAAACACGCCCGGGGAGAAATCGCCCCTTTTTCCTGCTCTATTCTTAAAGCATTTTTCGGTTATTATTACATACTACTTAGGTCATACCTAGGTAGTAAAAATCTTGTATGCGAGGTTAGAATTTGAATAATTGCCACCCCACATTAATGCGCACCTTTTTTAACCATTTACTTTGCTCATCAATGAGACGCTCGCTCACTAAACCAGGTGTGTAGAGGAAAACGTGCGCTTGTGTGCTGCGTGACCTATACTTTTCAGTCTCAAAATGAGAGTTAACTGTGGTAAAGTTTACACACCAAAATAATCAGAAAAACATAAAATCACGGTCGGATAAAGGTTTCCCCGTGTGGTAACCGTGGAAAAAGGTGATCAGTACAACGGGTTATTGTCCCAATTAATAAATAAATAAATAGATTTCGAAAAACATAAAAATTACATCATTTTGGAACTTTGATCATTAAGACCATAAATTACATCGTTTTTGCGTTTTTAAGAATCGAAAACCAAGTTTTCCAATGCGGTAAACTTTGACATAGGTTTTTACCATAAGCGAGCGGAGGCCGGTTGGAGGTTAGAGCAATCCCCAAAAACAACAAAACTGCCAAAAAATTTTTTAAAATTTTTAGGACCCCGGACAACCCCGTCCCTCCTCCCTTTTCTTCTAAAGACATAAAAAATGAATTTTTTTCAGGAACAAAAAAATTTTGTGGTCTATGGCGGTTGAAAGTTTTTTGGGTGTACCCCCCTTTCAAAAAAAAAGCCAGCATTCTGCCAACTTATGTTTAACTGGGCTTTTTAGCGATATATTTAAGCTGCAATAAGCTACAATCGAGTTTTATCCAGATAAAAAATAAGATACTTTTGAAAAACTTAGAGCAGGGGCAAAATTTAGAAATTAATTCACTGATTAGAAATGAATTTAATAAATCCAATCATTAGAAGACTGTCATTTTAAAAACAAATAGCTTTATTTGAAGTAACGTAAAAATATATTTGTTAAAAATATAACTTGACAAAAAAAATTTTAAAAAAATAATTTATTGCTTGGTGTTTGTTTGTTTATATTGTTATAATACCGTATACTATTGACATAAGTCTTCAAAATAAAAAGTCAATAATGATACTATAATTAAATTACCTGAATTTCCGATTCCTAATTTTTTGTTCACTAAATTGTTAAAATATTCATCTGTGTTAAAATTAGAGTTTGTTCCTCCAGATGATCCATAATAACTGCTTCCGCTTGTTGTACGCACTCTGGAAGATTTATTTCTTCCTGAAATCAACACTATGTTTTACATTTTAACAAATTGGTAACATATTGTACAGTCATATTCAAAGTTCGTAGGGGTTGGATGGCGATTCTCTCTCTATATTTAAATATTATGCTCCAGACCTTCATTTTTATTACAGTTGTCATTGGTATTAAAGTTTAAGCTAAAGTGCTTTCGCACTTAACGGTTTTTTAGGATTAGTACTAAAGCTAAGGCGCGGAAAAACTGAAATTAGCTGGTAAAGTTTCGCAAAAAGAATGGACCTGGAAAAACGTAGGGTTTAAAAAAAAATTAGAAATGAGAAATAAAGTTTCAGTTTTGTCACCAAATCAAAAATATGATTATGTCCTGTTATAATCTTTTTCCTAATTTGATACATTTAATTGAACATAATTTAATGATTTTTAACCTCCGAGAAGCCACAAAACCACAAAAAAAACACTTCCCGCCCCCCCCCCCCCCAGCCCAGGAGGGCCCGGCCCCCCCCCCAAAAAACAAAAAACACACAAAAAAACATTAAATTAATAAATTTTTTTTGAAATTTTTAATGATTTAAAAAGAAAATTAGTTTGAAAAATAGATTTTATGTAACATAAGCGAATTACATTTTGATTATTCAGAAAATTTGCATTAAAAAGTGGGGCTAGGGGGGTTTTACTTCGGAGCTCCACAAACTGGAGCTACGAAAAACACTACTGATTTCTATTGTACTTTTAAACAATTTTTACCTCTTTGACGGTGACGTGGTCTGGCTAAACATACAGTAAGGAAAAGACAAAGCAGAAGTGAAACTTTAAAAAAATTCATGTTTGCATTAAAGCATTACACTTATCACAATAATGTTATCCAGTTACCTGCCTTATTTATATTCTTCAAAACGTTCAAAGTATAAATTTTTCTAATTCATTTTTTAAAATGAAAATTCCAGGTATCGCGGATTATTGGTAAATCCAACTTGTCTAATGTTTTTTAAATGTTAGTTTGCCTTAAGTTTGACGGGATTAATCTATCTAAAATTTCTTTCCTTTAACAAGGCGTACGACGTATGAAAATGTAATTTTTAGTATCACTGCTTTATAGGAACGAAAAAAAGACCGCGCAAAATAAATTTAAAGAAAGCAATTAGATCTTTAAAGAGTAAAACTCTGCGTGGGTTGTGGTTGCTTTAATACATTTTAAGTTTTCATTAGTAATTCTTGGTATATCAAAATCATTTTCTTAAAGTAAAAAACGTAAATTTTTAAAATAACCTGATTTACCTTTTTGTAATAATGTAGTTGACCTTGTTGTTAAATAGTTTTTTAAACAGTTTACTTTAAATTTGCGTGTATGCGTATGTGCGTTTATAACATTCTATACAGTAACATTGCACACAGCTCAAAATAAGAAACCCGTTTCAGTTATTGAAGGGTAATTCGTTTGATTTCAGCCAATTAGTTTTTTTTATAATTTTTTATACTTGCTTCAAATAAAGTTTAGCATCTTCTATCTGCGTTTCAATTCGTTTTTTAACTATAACCACTAAATTTTGGTGATTATATGTCCTCATACAAATATATTACGAGGTCAGCCAGATATAACCCTTACAGTGAATTTAAATAAGAATAGTGTTTTAATAGTTAACGAAAAATGGAAGCAGGTAGTTAAGTGTAAGTAAGGAGCAAAATAAAAGGAGTAGTTAACTGCTATTATTTTTGATGTAGGTAGTTAAGAAATAAAGCAGTCAAGTAGGTAGTTAAGTAGGTAATTTAAAAAAAACTTTAAAGTATCAATTAAGTCTCAAAAAGGGGTTTTGGCACAAACCCAAGAATTTTTAGGCTTTATTTCGACTTTTTTATTTCTTACAACGGCAAGAAAGTTTAGTATAGATACCAGTTGCATCTTAACAATATAAAAAACATACATATACCTTCATTGTCGCAGCTTTAAATCGTATAGAATACCAAAATTATTTCTAAAATTCACAATAAATCAATTAAAAAGAGTTCCAAATTAAAAATTTCCCAGTTCAATTAATAAGAAAAGATTAAAAAGCTTCTGTAACTAAAATTAACAAAATTTATGCAAATAAACAAACACTTTTTTACTTAAAAGAAAAAAATATTCTTTACTAAAAACCTGGCGACCTAACAGATAGGAAGGTATTTTTAAAAAACCCAAAATCTAAGAAGTGTTTTGGAAATAAAAGCAATTTTGAAGCGTTTATAGGCTTACCTACTACTTGTATTAATTGTTTGTACTACTACTTTGTTTTTAAAATAGGTAGTTAAGTAGATAGTTAACTACTTTTCAAAAAATAAAATAAGTAGTTTAGTAGTTAGCCAAAATCATGGTAGTTATATATTTAAGTGTTAACTTCTTAAGTATTTATTACAACACTATTAAAACGTACTATATATGATTATTTTTTATTTTCTCTTTGATTAAGACTTATTCAATAACTTTAACAGTGCTTCGTTCGTACAACTATATCTACACATAAAAACTAAATTATAATTTTATGAAAATATGGCCAGAAGTTTAATATTTTTTCATAAACTAAAAATAACAAGAATGCATAAGAGTAGTGAATGTCCGACTGTGTGTCAAACAATTGGTCTTTAATTAGAGTAGTGCATTTAATTTCGGCACTTTTCCAAATTGGCATTTTTGATTTTGGACTATATTTTTCGTAATCCTGGACGGAATACGACGTTTGATAACTCAAATGAGAGCTAATTATATGTAGATGACTTTCGTGAGCTTTTTATTTGTTATGTTATGATATTTTTATGTGAAATTGTGTGATTTACAAAAAACAAATTTGTTACTCGTTTTTAGAACATGGGCATTTCATGATTATCCAATAAATTGGTTAAGAAATTAAATTGTCCTGGTAAAATTTAGTCTATTTTCCGAATTTTTAGTCCCCGTGGTTCTACGTTGCGTCTATGGTAAACAATCGTTATAAAATAAATAGTGTAATTTTGGCACACATATTGCTGTAGGTAAAAACGGGTTGAATTAAGTGGTCGGGTGTTAAATTGTAGTTGCAAATAGTTAAAAGACAACGTTGAAATGTTTGGGGGTCATAGCACTGCACTTAAACTCGATTAAGCGAGTCTTTTTAAAAAGTGCCGAAATTAAATGCACTTTTTTCCCAAATTTTTCTCATTTTGACACCATTTGGCATTTTAGCTGTAACTTTTTGCCAGTTATACGTTGAACAACAAGTAGAAGCTTAAATTAAAGGAAACTGTCTGGAGATAATGATAGGTTTTTAAATTTTTGAAAATAATGATTTTTTGACTGAGAAACAATCGATTGTTTGTAAAGTGCCGAAATTAAATGCATACACTTAATTTCGGCAATTTTCGATTTTTTTAAAAACTGATTTAATTAAGTAAAAAACAGCTTCCGTACAGTGAAACTTTTATGACGCAACGCAGTATTGTAAAAGTTTTAAAATAAGCTGTCAAACATGAAAATCGGGCCATACAGTGAAAAGTTACATTGGAAAACGAAAAAGTGCCGAAATTAAATGCACTACCCTATGTTAATAAGCAATCTACATGTAGATGTTTTATCGTGTAGAAATAAAAACTTTGGGAACGCAAAATTTCCAACTATATTTTTCTACATAATACACTGTCGAATAATTCAAATTATTCAAAATATTTCACGTTTTAACATATAAAATAATTTATACAGTAAAAAATTTATGCAGTAAAAAATCTAGAATATTTGACAACATTACGTGGAAACTTCATCTAAGTATTTTACGTTGACAGATTTTTGCAGTTTTTAGTTTGCAAAGTAAAAAATTGAAAAACGCAAAATGCATAGATACAGTTTTTGAAATAATCTACATGATAATTTCTCGACGTAATATTGTAGATTATTCTACATGATCAACGAATTTGCAAACAAAAAAACTGCAAACGTAAAACTCTTTGATGTCGAATTGTTACAAACGCCTTGGCTCATCGTTATTTGTACTGTGATATGACGGGAAAAAAAGCAGGCGGTGGTGTGGTCTGTTTATTAGGAAAACGATTATGGTGTGTGTAGTTAATAACCATCTGGTGAATTAAATTTTAATCGCTGCCAAACCAAACAATAAAATAAAAAACTTCAGAAATTTAAGAAAAGGAAAAAATACAAATCTATGAATGACAAGGTTACACGTTCGCTTTTATTTAATTGATTCCTTAAAAATGTTTCTTTTATTTACATGATTTACAACGGGTTCTATCCCATTTAATTTTTTTAGAAAAAAAGTTATTAAAGATTTTTATTACACATACCGCCGGTAATTTTTCTTATTCCAGATTTAATGCAATTCAAAAAAGCAAAAGACAAAAAGCAAAAGCAAAGGACTTTTTTATATGAAAAAATAAAGAACTTCAAAAATCTCAAAACGTCAGAAACCATTCTCAAAAGTTTTTTTGAGCGGTTGTGTGCGCGTGTGTTCGCGTTCCTTCGTGGCGTATTAGTGCAGCTGTTTGAATTAATCACTTAAGGTAGAACATTTGCAAAAATTTCACCAATTTTCCCCAAAACATGCACTCGGGGGTTTTGGGAAGTCCTGATGACGAATCCTACTTCTGTTTTTCAATTCGACTCCCCGGAGGGCCCTAAGGGGGTTGCGACCCCCCCCTTGGGGGGCATTCTGACTATATACCGGTTTTACCTCAAAACCACCTCAAAATACGTACTCGGGGCTTGGGGTTGATTCAGTATTGAATAATGAACACTTTTTTTAATTAAAAAGTTAAAAAATAAAAAAAAACACATTGCTTGAGGTTAAAATATTGCCCAGGAGGACTCAAACCTAGAGCTCCTGAATTCCGAGTCCGACGCTCTAACCACTCGGCTTCTGCTTCGTCTATGTTTCTATCTTAAAAGCTAGTTTTAAACAAACAATTCAAAACGTAGTTTCCCGACGTCAAATCAAAAAAATACAAATGAAAGTTTAGTCATTTTATAGGAACAAGTAGCCCGTGTCAGCCATACGGCTGACAAATAATTTTTCCCGCATTTTTTATATTCATTTACTAATTTTGTCAAAATTCAACCCTTTTATGCCATTCCCCCGACTATAAGCTTTACAGTGATACCTAGTTACCCATTCTAATTTTTGTAGGGGAGAAGGGTGTTTCCCTCTTTTGATAAAAATATGTTGTCCAGCATAAAGATGTTGGTGTTATTTTTTTACTAATTTCAACCACCTTATGATGCTCCCTGAACTATAAGGTTTCCCATAATATCACATTTGTCCAAATTTTTTCTGTGGTTGGGGTGGAAGGTTCTTCCATCTTTGGTAAAAATATGTTGTGAATGTCCATGGTATTTTTTTTAAAATTTTAACCATTTATGACTTTGCAATGATACCTCATTTAGCCCAATTCGTTTTGTGGTTGAGGAGAAGGGTCCTTTCTTTTGGTGAAAATGTGTTGTCCAGGATAAAGATATCCTTGTTATTTATTTTTTGAAAAAAATCAACCCTTTTATGACATTCCTTGAAATTGAAGCTTTGCAATGATATATTATTTAGCCCAATCCTTTTTGTGGTTAAGGAGAGAAGGTCACTCCTCCTTTTAGTGAAAAAACGTTGTCCAGCATAAAGACGTTCATGTTCATTTTTTCAAAAACATGATATTCTGGCTTTACATTGGCAAATTACTCTTAGCAATAAGTTTAAATCAATTCGAAAATAAAAATTTTTTTCAACTTTCAAAGTCCATAGGGCCCTGTTTTTGTGAAAATGTTTTGTCCAACCAAAAGATGTCCATGCGATTTTTTTAAATTTCAAACCCTTTATGACATTTTCCTGTTTGTATGCTTTGCAACGATATCTCATTTAGACCAATTTTTTTGCTGGTTGAGGATGAAAGTTGTTCCCTTTTTTAGTGAAAAAAACGTTGTCCAGCATTAAGATGTTCAAGTTAATCTTACCAAAAAACGTGACATTTTGGTTTTACATTGGCTAATTACTCTTATCAATAAGTTCGAGTCATTTCAAAGACAAAAAAATTTTCAATTTCCAAAATCCATAGGGTTCTCCATTTGTGAAAATGTTTTGTCCAGGCTAAAGATGTTCATGCAATTTTTTCCTAAATTTGAAACCTTTATGACATTCCCCAGACTGCAAGCTTTGCAATATCTCATTTAGCCCAATCCCTTTTGTGGTTGGGGAGGAAGGTCGTTCCCCTTTTTAGTGAAAAAAACATTGTCCAGTATTAAGATGTCTATGTTAATCTTACCAAAAAACATCACATTCTGGTTTTACATTGGTTACTTACTCTTATCAATTAGTTTAAGTCAATTCAGAGCGAAAAAATTTTCAATTTCCAAAGTCCATAGGTTCTCCTGTTTGTGAAAATGTGTTGTCCAGGCAAAAGATGACCATGCATAAATTTTCTAAATTTTAGCCCTTTATGACGTTCCCCGGACTCTAAGCTTTGCAATGTTATCTCATTTAGCCCAATCCCTTTTGTGGTTGGTGAGCAAGGTAATTCCCTTCTTTAATGAAAAAAACGTTGTCCAGTACAAAGATGTCCATGTTCATTTTTCCAAAAATCATAATATTCTGGCTTTACATTGCCTAGTTACTCTTTCCAATAGTTTGAGCATATTCTAAGTCAAAAAATTTTTTTTCAAAATTTCAACCCCCTTACGACATTTCCTGGGGTATAAGCTTTCCAACGATACCTCATTCACCTTAATCCGTTGGGTGGTTAGGGAGAAGTTAGGGAACACACAGACAGTCAGACACACACACACACATTACGTCTATTTATATATAGATTAGTTTGTTCCCAACTTTTAACACAGCAGTTGTAACATAATTCTGAGCCAGTTTTGAAGTTTTTAACGAAATCTCTACTACCTTTTTCTTTTTGTTTTTTATTTCAACAATTTTAGCAATAAAACGAAATTAAAAAACTTCAATAGTAGGGATTTAGCTGAAATTTTTTGTGGGCATGTATATTTGGTGTATCTAACTTGAGTTAAATTTTTATTACGTAAAAATTTAACTTAAGTTTACGTAACTTTGGTTCCGTTAAATTATGGGAAAAACTGTTTTAAAATGCCTTTTTTCAACGAAACATCTCAGCGTGGAATAGTTACCGAAAATGTCAAGGATACCGAACTGACCGGAAAAAATACGCTTTCTCTCAACATACAGTTTGTTTTTGTCCGTCACGTACGGCACGAGTTATACACAAAAACCGACAGGGTATCCTAACTGTATCGTTCCACCTTAAATCTTCGGTTTCGTTTTTTTCCAACTTTTTCAATTTTTTTTGCTTTTGGATTAATATTCTTTCTTTTGCTTTTGTTTTTCTTAAACATTTGGCTCAAAAAATACTGTCTAATTTATCTTGTCTTTGTCTTTCTTTAATTTTATCACTGTATACACTGTAATGTATAGTAAAAAAATAACGGTTATTTACTTTTAAATGTACTATTTTTATAAAATTTTCACTAAAAATGTAGTGCGTTAATTATACCGATTTCTATTGACGCCTCGTAGTTAAACCGCGCATCATATAAGTATTGCCGGTGTCGTAGAATAGATCTTCCCCCATTACAGATCTTCCCCCCGGAAGATTTATTCTGGTTCACGCCAGAACAGATCTTCCCCCCTCAGAATATTTATTCCCCCCTGTGTTAAAGCATACAGCAAAAATTTGCATAAAATTCTTAACAGTGAGGGGAAGATTTATTCTGGTGTTCACTCTAGAATAAATCTTCCCCCTTGTTATAAATCATGTAACAAATATTTGAATATTAAAAACAACATCCTTTTTTTGTTTTTTTCGTCATTTCGTTTTTTTTTTCTTTTAATAAAAAAATTCATAAAAAATACTTGAGGTTTCAGATCAAAGAATTGGTAATAAACACAAAAAAATAAATTTTATTCTAATCAAACATTTGGGATGTCCGAAATATTTTTAAAAAACTTGCTGTTTTTAAATTAACACCTTTTGAATGTTTTACTTAAAATTAGGATTTCGATCCTATAAAGCTAAAATGTGAACCCTAAGCAAACCTAAGCAGAAAACTTAAATTCAAAATATTAACCGTTTAAAATATTAAGCAACATATTATGAAAAAAGTTAGAACTCTTAGGAAAGTTTGGCGACGCCAGAAAAAATACATTCTGCATATCTTTGGAAAATATCACTTCCTGATTAAAGAAAAAACACTTTTTTCCTAAGCCTAAGCAAAACCTAAAAATCAACCTAAACAACCAAAAAATTACAACTTTAAACCTGTTTAATGTTGAATTAACTGCTGAACATGAAGAAGATTCTTTTTGTTTTCGTATTGACTTTTAAATAAAAAAAATTAAAAACTTATGTATACTCATAATCTAATTTTTATTTCTTCTTATTTCAGTTTTTGTCTGTATATTATGTTTTATAAGAAGCAAAAACTGAAAGGTAAATAATGAATCAAATACTGATCGAAAACAAATTAAACTGGTTTTATTTTTTCATGTCTTTTTTTATTATACTTTGTCTTAAAAATTGATAAACTTAAAAAAAAGCCTTTTCACGATATTAATTTAGTTAAAAAAATATTCAGTTTATTTAATTATGGCATATTTTTTTACATACTCAAACAAACAAACTAATGCAAACGTATTTTTTATCTCCGAAAACCAACTAAATAATACTTAATTATTAATGTCAATACTCAACTGTTTTTTGAATTAAAAACAATTAAAGCTAAAGTTGATTTATATAAAAATACAAAAAACAAACTATTTTTTTTTCTAAATGTAACATTTTAACCTTCTGTGTAAAAAATTATGTTTTTAAAATTGCCCTAACAAATTCTCGCGTATCATTTTTGAAATTTATGCAAATTTTTGAGGGGAGAAGATTTATTCTCCGGTTTGAACCAGAATATATCTACTGGGGTGAATAATTATTCTGAGGGGGGGGGGAAGATTTATTCTGGCGTAAGAATGGCGTAATCTTCCGGGGGGGAAGATCTATTCTAGAGCGCACCAGAATAAATCTTCCGGGGGGGGAAGATCTATTCTAGAGCGCACTAGAATAAATCTTCCGGGGGGAAGAAAGATAGGGGGAAGATCTATTCTGCGACACCGGCACCCAGCACGATATTTACTTTAATTAAACAGTGATGTGCTGATTTTTAATAATTACCGCGCTGGATTCCGGCTATACTTACATGTTATATGAAAAGATGAGCAGTTTAACTACGATGTATTTATTAAAAAATCAACATGGAATCAAGAGAATTAATCGCACAGTGTAATGTTTATAAGCTAAAGGTTTGATTGCAGATTTATATTCTGTGCTTTATCTTTTAAAATGAAAATTTTTAAACGTGGTAAAAATGCTACCAATTCTTTTTATTTTCTTTGTTTACAATAAGATTTGAAATTTGTTTGTTTTATGCTTCTAATCTAAATATTTGATGTTTTATATTATGTGTATTTAATTTTTAATTTGTAATTTTCGAACATCAAATCAAGTGAATTAATTATGTATGAAAACATTAAAATTTATCCCTAAGCTAAAATACAAGCCTAAACTTAATCACAAACCATTTTTGTAGTTTTGGCTCTAAATTTCTATTGTTGCTTATTGACAAAGACCCTAAACCCCAATAGGTGGGCCTTGACCAGAGTAAAGAACCGTTTTTTTTAAAAAATTATTTTTTCAAAAAGGATGAGGGTTAGACTACGGGTGTGCATTGCCGGTAAATTTAATTTTAGCCGCGCATTAGTTTTAGTACTAAAGGTTAAAAAATGGTTTAGCCTTAGCTTTAGTACTAAGCCCAAAAAAGGCGTAGTACTAAAGCATTTTAGCTTTAGCTTTTGCCAAACTGACAAATATGGACATATTCGTAAATTTTAAATATTATCCCTGTTTTAAGGTAATACTTAGCATTACATTGTTAAGTTTACAGTAAAAAACTCAACATTAAACACGTTTTTAACGTTTATTCGATTAGATTTTAATTTTATTTTTAAAAAAATATTATTTTAGGGTTAATTTTATAGTTTTAAAGTGTGTTTTGTTTTGTACAAAATTTCAAGATTTTAAGGACGTTCAAAATGTCATATAGTATTTGTGATACGTCATAAATGTTTTGATCTGTGGGAATGGTTGTGGGAGGAGCTGTTTTAGCCAATTAGCGCTTGAAAAAAAAATCTCTTTTTTTCCTAAGCGCTAGTTGGCTAAAAGTAATTTTATACCTTTATAACTCTATGAAAATATTTTTTAACACTGAAGAACTTCCGTTTAAATGGAAGGGTTTTGACCATTGTTTATTGCAATGTTTATCTTGCAATGTAAATAGTCATTAAAAATGGTTAACTATCAAGAATATTTTTTTGGAATAAATATCTAAAGCAACAAAACATATAACCAACATTTTTAGAAAAAAAAACCACTCTAACTGCATAATAAATTTTAGAAAATGTCCACATGAAATAATAAAAATGAATTTTTTTTTTATAGTAAGCATTTAGAAACTCAAAAAGATGCTTCAAAAAAGCAAAGAAAAATCGTCTTTTTTAATGTTTAACTAGCCTTAAAAAATGCTCTAAGAATAGAGCAGAAAAAAGGGGCGATTTTTCCCCGGGCGTATGTTTAGACAGAAAAGATGTGGACTAGTCTGAGATGGAAATTATGTGGACTATAGAAAGTTTGCATTTGGTTTGGCCAGCTGCTCACTAAATAAAAATTTCTACCATATGATAATGATTTGTTTATACATTGATCTAATCACACAGCACTGTTGCATTTTTTTTAGTTTGATGAAATGTCAATTGAAAAAATCATACTCACAGCAATCTTTGACAAGCGCAAAATCGCCACTTTTTCAATTAGAAGGTTATATTTGTATGTTAAGAAACAACTATAAATTTGAAAAAGTGGCGATTTCGCGCTTGTCAAAGATTGCTGTGAGTATGATTTTTTCAATTGACATTTCATCAAACTAAAAATAATGGAACAGTGCTGTGTGATTAGATCAATGTATAAACAAATCATTATCATATGGTAGAAATTTTTATTTAGTGAGCAGCTGGCCAAACAAATGTAAACTTTCTATAGTCTACATAATCTCCATCTCAGACTAGTCCACATCTTTTCTGTCTAAACATACACCCAGAGAAAAATCGCCCCTTTTTCCTGCTCTACTCTTAGAGCATTTTTTAAAGCTAGTCTACCACTTTTTTTGAATTAAATTAAATTAAAAAATAGACTAATAAACTATAGTTTTAAGTGCACAATGACATATGTTTATAATCATTCCGGTGCCGGGATATATTTTTTTAAATAAAAAATAAATATAAGAAGAAGATAAATTTAAATTACAAAATTTACCCACGTTGTTTAATTATAGTTAGTGCGGTGCAGTTGCGCTCCAGGAAAAGTTTATCTACGTTCTCTAAATATAGTTGGCGCGATGCCGTGCGCCAATGATTTCAATTATAGTTTTTAAAGTAAAAATAATAATAATAATAAGAAGATGATGAACATGAATTACAAAATTTACTCACGTTCTCTAGTATAATAGTCGGCGTGGTGCCGTTAAATTGCAGTGTGGCACCCCGCACCACCGATAATTACCGGCGCGTGGCACTCCCGCGCCACCGACGCTTATTATTATTTTTTAATAAATAAAACTTTGAATTAATTTTGACATCAGTAATGCAAGAATTAAAAAAAGTACTCTGTTGTTTTTGCCGTTTTCCGCGCGGTTGAAGCAGATGGCGCTGGGAACTGGATCCGTTTCTGCCACCAATTAAAACCCGTCTGCTTTTTTTGTGCGGTTTCTATGAGGGTATGTTGGTTGTCTGCTCTGTACAATCCTTATTGTTGCCAAAAGGCTGTTATTGTGCGGTTGGTATTCCTCTCCATTCGTCTATTTTTTTCAAATTTTTTATTTTGATCAATAAATCGATAACAAGGACCTAAATGAAAAAAGTGCTTTCTAAGAAAGTTGCGTAATTCCTTCTTCTTTCTAATGAGCCCATGTTTATTTTTGATCAATCAGTAACGAATGGGGAATATCGCTTTTAAGGATGGAGCGTTGGAATAATAATAATAATAAGAAGAAGAAGAAGAAGAAGAAGGTTCTGAATTTCAAAATTAACCCACGATCTCTAATAATCGTATGCGCGGCGCCACCGGGCGAAATAGCCCCGTGGTGTCTCCCGCGCCACCAATTAACAAAAATAAGTAAGAATAATAAAAAAATACAAAAAACAAACAAAAAAACCCATCCATACTCACAGAATACCAAAGCTCCATTTGATTTTTTTTATTTAGCATTATTGTTCAAATAACTTACTTATGTTACTTTTAGATGAAAAATAGTATATTCAAATGAGGTGAGCATAGTTTTAGCAGCTAAGGGAGGAGGGAGGGGTTGGGGTGTTTGGTTACCCGGGGTAAATTGCATCTTAAATTCTTTGAGAGAGGTTCTAGGGTGTTCTTCCATACTCGCTGGCTTTCTAGAGGGGTAGGCCCAAGATGAAAAATTTTGAAATCTTAAAAAGATTCAGGGTGTGTCTGGTTTTCAAAAGAAAATACTTTAGAAGTGTCTGATTTAAAATTTGGAGGTGATTCAGTTTAAGGGGAATTTGTTGATAAGAAGTTCATTTTTGTCTAGGGGGGTCCGAAATTTTGAGGTTAAAAAGGGGGTCAAGGTGGACCCCACCTTACCTCCCTTTTTCACTGATAATTTTCACAGTTTTCATTAAATAATCATGTTTTTGGTTTGGTGGGAACATTAAGATTTTTTAGTGATTTGTCATTTTCTTGGCAAAAGCTAACGTTTTTCCGGGTCCATATCTTTTGCCGAGCTTTCGCCAGCTAATTTCAGTTTAGCCGCGCCTTAGCTTTAGTACTAAGCCCAAAAAACCCTTTAGTACTAAAGCACTTTAGCCTTAGCTTTAGTACTAATGACACCCGTAGGTTAGACTGTTGGATTTTTAGTATAAAGAAGCTAATTTGTTAATTTGTGGGCATACCTTAAATTCCCAACATTGTGCCTTAAGACCTACTTTAACATACCGCAATTTAACGTACTTTAATAAATTTAATCGATTTAAGATATTTAGAACTTTTATAAAAAGCGAAATAATAAAATTTTAATTGATTTATAAATAAAAGGCAAGAATATGTTACAAATAATTTAATAAATTAATTTACTAAATTGTTTAGTAAAATCTACTACTTTAGTAGTATATTTTTTATAAATTCACTTAACTAATCGAATTAGTAAAAAATCTACTAACTTTTTGACTGAGTCCTTTGCAAGGAATTGATTAGTATTTTTGTTCGTAAAAAGTTACTAATTATTTTAAAAGAGTAACGTAATGGAATTGCAATTTAAATATTCATGAAATTGGCACAAAAATAACAAGTAATTTTTTCTTAAAACTTCATTTTTTTTTAGTTTTGACGGAACCAATCTATCTAAACACGCCTTTTACTTTCTTGCGACAGAAATGTACGATGTATATAATTTACGAAGACTTTCAACCTTTTAATGTCACTCTTCTATAAAAACGAAAAAAGATCGCGCAAAATAAGTTTAAATAAAAGCATTTAGAGATCTTTGAACAGTAAAACCTTGTGTGGGTTGTGATTGGTTTAATAAATTTTATGTTTTCTATTTATTCTTAGTATATCGAAATCTATTCTTTAAGCTGAACAAGGTAAATTTTACAGAAAACTTGATCTGTTTTTTATAATCGTCGTTACTCTGACACAATGAGTCACAATCATTATAAAATCATCGTGACTCTGACTTATTTTGTTTATATTAATTGTGTGTTAAAATATAAAAAGAGTCACAGTTACGAGTATTTTATGACGAATCTGACTCATTGTGTCAGAGTAACGACGTAATAATTCACCTAGTAGTTAATTATTTTGCAAACAGATTTCTTTAAACCTGAGTGTATTTAAGTGTGTAGTTATAACGTTTTATATTGGCGTTCTCAACAGCTCAATATAAAAAAAGCACTTTTATGTTATTATGTGGAGCAATTTAATTTCAGCCAGTTTTTTGATAACTTTTTATAACTGCTCTCTTAAAAGTGATTGGTTAATATAACGTAGAACTTAGTAAGTTTCTACGAAGTTTTTAACGGGAAAGGATCCGCTAACTTAATTAGTAACTTTTACGATTTTTTTATTTATCAGAGACCTATTAAAAAATTAGTGAAACTCCCGTCTTACAATAAAATTTTTCCTATAAAACTCCGGTTAAAGGATGCATAGAATAGGTTTACATGAAACAAGAATTTATAATACTTAACAAGCATAATAAATTAACAATTCAAAACAATAGTTTAATGTTCAAATTTTACTTTTATTTTAGTTTCAGCGCGATGGCGAGAAGAAAAGTCCTTCTTGGGCCAAACATTTTCCATATTTTTTCTTATTTAACCATTTTAAGGGTGAAGAAAAAAGTGATTTATGGTTACTTTTCAAATATAAGATTGTTTTAATTAAAAGACAAAACATTTCTTACCTTAGTCTGTCCTTCCTCAATTTGTTTTGTAAACGAATGTGCAGATTTCACGAAAGTGTAGATTTAAAAAAAATAAATAAAGTGTTGCAAAAACTTAAAATCCCTAGCAGAAAATTTTACACACTTCAAACTAAGGATTTAAAGTCAGCGCACACACAAGCAATTTCTGCCATCTTATTTCCATAAAAATCATCAGCGCCTTTGGAGTTTTTTCTTTGCAAAGTAATTTTGTTTTAACAATAGCGAAGAGTTTCCAATATTTCCAACAAAATATCCTCACAAGTTTGCTATATTTAGAACAAAATCAAGGGAAACGTCCCGTGGAAAATATTAAAACTTTAAAAAGAGTCGGATTAAATTGGCCGAACCTTATTTTTTTGTTTTAAATCAATTATTTTTGTTAATATTAAACATAAAACAAAAAAATGAAGGTTGAAAGAATTTGACTTCAGTTACACATAGGATTTGATTATTTTCGTAGAATATATTTATATAAATAGTCAAACACATAACAAAACTAGTGGTAAACCTAATTATAAAATAAAAAAACCGCCGCATGAGACAAAACTGTATGTTTAATATGTAAAGAGCAATTATCAATTTCAACGAGATTTTTCTAAGTTAATTTTACGAATTTTTTCGTTCAATCAACTAATATTATCGCAACACTTTTTTTTCAACGAATTTTTTAGGGCCACTTTTTAGAGAGTGGGTGCTCAAATAAAGTCAAAAGTTTTTTTTTTAAATAGGAACCTTGCACTGAAACTGATTTTATACATGAAGTATGCAATATACATAAGCGTCACCATAATGGACATTTACCGTATCTCCTACTTATCTTTCGTAGTATGCAGATCAGGCGATCGAAAGCGCGCGAAATTACCGTATCTCCTACTTATCCTTCGTAGTATGCAGATGAGGCGATCGAAAGCGCGCGAAATTTCGATCGGTTGATCTGCATACTAAGAAAGATAAGTAGGAGATACGGTAATTATCCATTATGGTGACACTTATGTATATTGCATACTTTATGTATAAACCGAGTTCCAGTGCAAGGTGCCTATAGCAAGATAATGCTTTTAAGGAATTTACAAAAAAACAAATGATCATTACTATATTATATTTATTATTTTATGTTTTTTTTTCTTTCAAAGTGACCGAAATGAAAGTTAAAAAAGGCTAAATACCGGCCATCTCAACAAATCCAGTAAAAGTCAGCGAGAAACGCACTTACAAAGTAAATAACCAGAGCAATTCAGCCAGGGGTGGAATAGTGTGAGGTTGACAAATATAATATATGGACTATATGGGAAATTAGCACCTGATTTGTGCAGTAATTCACGAAATAAAAAAATCAGACCATGATGATAATGATTTTTTTATACAGTGTAGGGTAACTGACTTAATTTCGGCCAGGCCTTAATTTCGGCCACCAATTTAGAGTGTTGGAAAATTGGCTTATTTTTAAAGCACAAAAGAACTAGCACAAAAGTAACTAGATGAATGTCGAATAAAGTGTTTTTGCAAAAGTTTTTTATTTGTGTT
The DNA here is from genome assembly GCA_030248175.1 of Microlaimidae sp. YZB2_3. Classification (NCBI taxonomy): domain Eukaryota; kingdom Metazoa; phylum Nematoda; class Chromadorea; order Desmodorida; family Microlaimidae; species Microlaimidae sp. YZB2_3. The sequence goes on from JASAMX010025799.1 coordinate 26,904, forward strand.
ATTCTGCATTATCAACATTTTCATACAAAAAGTTAATTTTTTGTGATTTTCTTAATTTTTTGCTTTGTGTTTAAACTGCATAAAATTTAAAACAAAGCACTATATAATCTTAAAATATCTTCTATTTAAGGCTCAAAATTGTTAATTTTCATGTTTTGATATTTTCTTCAAAATAACTTTGCAATGCATTTAACTAACTGCGCATTTTAGGATTCTGTTAATTTCGGCCACCTTAAAATTTAGGTGAAAGAACCTGCCGTTTTTTTGCTGTTTTCAAATATCATCGTACTACCGTATTTATAAAGAACTATTTTTGCTCGTTTGATTTTTTGACGGTTTTTTTAAACCAAAAAAAATTTATCAAAAAATACAGGTTATTCAAACTTGTTTTTTTAAGGTTTTGACATCATTATTTAAAGTCTTGATAATAACTTTTAAAGTTTGCAAACGGGAAAAATTAATTTATGTGTACCAAGAACAATACCTAAGGATAAATTTGCAACCTTTAAAAATTTTGGCAGTCGGCAAAAATCTTGGCAGCAGCCATTTATTTCTAGGTGGCCTAGAAATAAATATTCTAGGTGGCACATCAAAGTAATAGTCGTGGCGTGATTCTCCATTAAAACATTTAACGTTGGCACTAAAAATTGCACATATTCTGACTTAAAAAAATTTGTTGACATGTCCATTTTTTTATGTGGTTTTTTTATAATACAAGTCAATTACTTCTATGATTTTTAATGGTGAAGATTTATAATTTATCACGTTCCTTGAGGCTGTAAATTAATAATTATAATTTATCACGTTCCTTGAGGCTGTAAATTAATAATAAATTTTAATTTTAAACGTATAACAAAAATTTTTTCTGAATATAATAAGATAAACTTATTTTTGTTATTACCCAGCTGTTTTTAACGGGGTTTTGGTGTAATGTGGTGTGATGTTAGGTAAGCTAAATTAATGGTTCTGTTTATGATCGCGTCTCAGACGCGAAATACGAATCAGGTCTCAGTGTAAACATTCGAAACAAATACTGCAAATTAGCGATCTAAATTTGAAAAAATTACGAAATCCATTATAAATTTATTTTGTATTCTTTTGTGCACTTTTTTGTTTTAGTGTTATGGATTTATACCATGTTTTCTACAAAAAACACGAAATAATGTTATAAAATTTAGGATTTTTATTTAATAAACAAAAAACGTCGTTTTTTTATTTTATAATTAGGTTTACCACTAGTTTTGTTATGTGTTTGACTATTTATAAATATATTCTACGAAATAATAAAAAATGTTATGTGTAAACTGAAGTCAAATTTTCAACCTTCATTTTTTTGTTTTATGTTTAATATTAACAAAAATAATTGTTTTAAAACAAAAAAATAAGGTTAGCCAATCCGACTCTTTTTTAAAGTTTTAATATTTTCCCACGGACGTTTCCCTTGATTTTGTTCTCAATATAAGCAATTTCGTGAGGATATTTTGTTGGAAATATTGGAAATTCTTTCGCTATTGTTAAAACAAAATTACTTTCAAAGAAAAATAAAAGCACTGCTAATTTTATGAAATAATGGCAGAAATTCTGTGTGTGCGCTAATCCTTATTTGAAGTGTGTAAAATTTTCTGCTAGGATTTAAGTTTTTGCAACCTTTATTTATTTTTTTAAATCTACACTTTCGTGAAATCTGCACATTCGTTTACAAAACAAATTGAGGAAGGACAGATTAAGGTAAGAAATGTTTCTCTTTTCATTAAAACAATCTTATGTTGAAAATGGCATAAATCGTTTCTTTCACCCTTAATAATTTTGATAAGAAAAATTGTGGAAAATGTTGGCCAGAACTCTTCTTTCTCCGCCTTCGCGCTGAAACTAAAAAAAATAAAGTAAAATTAAACATTTTAAAATTATTGTTTTGAATTGTTAATTTTATTATGCTTGTTAAGTACTATAAAATTCTTGTTTATAAACGTATTCTATGAGTATTTAACCCAAAAACCTATCGGAAAAATTTTATTGTAAAACGGGAGTTTCACTAATTTTTTAATAGGTCTCTGATAAATAAAAAAATCGTAAAGCCTAACATTCAGCGGATTAATCACTTCCGTTAAAAACTTCGTAGAAACTTACTAGCGTTATGTAACAAATAGCTGCAGAGCAGGTATAAAAGTATCAAAAAAGTGGCTGATAAATTGCTCCGCGTGATAACATAAAAGTGCTTTTTTTTTATTAAGATATTTTGAGACGCCAAAAAAATATATAAAAGTTATAACTACACTTAAATACACTCAGGTTAGAGAATATGTTTGCAATGATTAACTACCATAGAATACTACGTCGTTTTTACTCTGACACAATGCGTAGGATTGGTAAGTATTCGTAACTGTGACTCTTTTTATATTTTAACACACAATTAATATCAACGAAATAGTCAGAGTCCACGAATAATTTTATAATGATTGTGACTCATTGTGTCAGAGTAACAACGATTATTAAAAAACAGATAATTTTTTCTGTAAAAATTACCTTGTTTAGTTTGAAGAATAATTTCCGATATACTAAGAATAAATCGAAACATAAAATTTATTAAACCAAATCACAACCACACAAGGTTTTACTGTTCAAAGATCTCTAAATGTTTATTTAAACTTATTTTGCGCGAATCTTTTTTTCGTTTTTATTTTCCAAAGAGTAACATTAAAAGGTTGAAAGTCTTCGTTAATTATATACATCGTACATTTCTGTCGCAAGAAGTAAAAGGCGGTGTTAGATAGATTGGTTCCGTCAAAGACTTTAAAAAAATAAAGTTTAAAGAAAAATTACTTGTTAATTTTTGTGCCAATTTAAATCAAATATTAAATTGCAATTACCGTACTCTTTAAAATAATTCATAACTTTTTACGAACGAAAATACTAATAGATTATTGGAGGACTACGTGTGCCAAAAAGTTAGTAGATTTTTTTACTTATTCGATTAGTTAAGTGAATTTATAAAAAATATACTACTGAGGTAGTCAATTTTACTAAACAATTTAGTAGATTAATTTATTAAAATTATTTGTAGTTCACTATTCTTGCCTTTTATTTATAAATCAATTAAAATTTTATTATTTCGCTTTTTATGAAGTTCTAAATATCTTAAATCGATTAAATTTATTAAAGTACGTTAAATTGGGTATATGTTAAAGTAGGTCTTGAGGCACAATGTTGCCAAATATATACCACAATTAACAAATTAGCTTTTCTTTATACTAAAAATCCAACATCTAACCTACCGGTGCTCATTAGTACTAAAGCTAAGGCTAAAATATTTAGTACTAAAAGGGTTTTTTGGGCGTTAGTTTCTAAAGCTAAGGCGCGGCTTAAATTAGGAAAATTAGCTCGGCGAAAGGGTTATGGAACCCAGAAACTGTAGTTTTTGCCAAGAAGTGGCAAAACATCTTAAAAAAATCTTATTTTAACAGCCAAACCGAAAACATGGAGATAAAATGAAAACTGTGAAAATTATCAGTGAAAAGGGAGGTAAGGTGGGGTCCCACCTTGACCTTTTTTTTAACGAAATTTTCGGACCCCCCTACTCTGAAAATAAAACTTCTCTGTGGCATATTCACTTTTTTTTTTGAACGCGCCGGGAGTTTTAAAATTAGACACTTCTAAAGTATTTTTCTTTTTGAAAACCAGACTCTGAACCTTTCTGCGAAATTTTTTTTTTTTTTTTTTTTCTAGAAAGCCGGGCGTATAGGAAGAACACCCTGGTACCTCAAAGAATTTAAGATGCAATTTACTCGGGTAAACCAAACACCCAACCCCCTCCCTCCTCCCTTAGCTGCTAAAATAAACTATGCTCACCTCATTTGAATATACTATTTTTCATCTAAAAGTAACATAAGTAAGTTATTTGAACAATAATGCTAAATAAAAAAAATCAAATGGAGCTTTGGTATTCTGTGAGTATGGATGGGGTTTTTATACTTTTTTGTATTTTTTTATTATTTTACTTATTTTTGTTCATGGGTGGCGCGGGAGCGCCACGGGGCGATTTAGCCCCGTGGCGCCGCGCCAACGATTATTAGAGAACGTGGGTAAATTTTGAAATTCAGAACCTTCTTCTTCTTCTTCTTATTATTATTATTATTATTCCAACGCTCCATCCTTAAAAGCGATGCTCC
>JASAMX010025801.1:0-12337 GCA_030248175.1 Microlaimidae sp. YZB2_3
CTTGACCCCTGTTTGGCCCGCTACAATAATGAAAATTTAAAAACGTTTTGCCCTGCTCCTCGGAGCGAACCGTTAACCCACCAATCACATCATAGCCACACGGGCAAACGTACATTTTTGATGTTCCAATAGACATGCAAATGTGTATGCAAATGTGAAGCCCAGAAATACAATGCCAAATAAGGATAGTTGTTGACAAGAAGAATGTGCAACAAAAGCTATATTATGTAGCTTAATCATCAGCATCAATATTTGAACGACTGCTGACGTGCTATGATATACCACCACCCGCTAATTTTTTTTCTCATAATTCTCATGTATAAAGCGTCGTATTTTTAAAATATTAACACCACTAGCTACGCTATTATGACATGTAAAAAGTGATAAGTAACAATTAAATGTTGACAAAAGCGGCGGTTCATAAGGCAGTAGCAGCTCATTATTTATTCGTGATTTCGTTTGAACTTTGTTTACGTTCGCGTGAACTTTTATTCGTGATTTGTTATCTATGTATTTATCATTAGTGCATCATTCATACATTAAAATTATGATTTAACTCAGTAATTTTTAGCATAATCCAAGAATAATTCTTTAAATCAAATGCAAAATTATTAAAATTTTAGTAACATAGTATAAAAATAATGTCGAATTATTAAGCAATAATATATTGCACAGTTTGTATCTTACTCATTTTATGATTATTTACATATAAATTTTGTAATTTTGAAAATGTTATGTTTAGAACGCGAAAAATGACCAATCAGCCGCCGAAAAACGGAACCGCTAATTTTTTTGGTTCTTTTCCTACTCTTTCTGGCTTTCCAAATTTCGCCACTAATTTTACAAATCAAAACGGATCGCTGGAATTTAATGGTAGCTGTAAGTTTTATTTTTTATTTTAAACTGAATACTAGCAAAACCATATTAAGTGGTTTATAATTCGAATAATCTTTATGTATTGTGGCTGGCGGGGTACTGTGCATATATAATTTTAAACAAAACGCATATTTTTTGATACTCATTTTTTAGTTAATACAATATAATGTCATTGCGAGTTTCAAAACTCTAGAACAAAAAATTGGTAGTTCGAAAATACAGTATTTTTGAGCTGCAAGTGGGCCGACATTTTGACGGCCCAGTCCGCAAATTTTTCGGCCCGGTCGGCCAAAATTTCTCATTTCAACTGGGACCGCCTGCGGGTGGCATTTTTTTGATAACGCTAATAATCCCTGTAAATATCAGCACAATTTTATTTCGGAGCTTGGAGTCGTTCAAATGGGAATTTGAGGCCGAAAGTAAGAAAAAAATGGTTTGGAGTTAAGTTAAGGCTTAGAGATGAATTCTTTCATTTTTAAAATTTTAGTTTCAAGTTGCTTATTCCTAGTTTCTATAGTTCGGTCATCTTAAAGTTTCCTCGACTTCAATAAAAGGGCGGGTCCGTACAAACATACCATGGATAAACTTAGCCTTAAATTTAAAATTTTCACCTGAACCTTTGTTAAATCATTATGAAATATAATGCTTTTGGAAAGTTTTTTCAAAGTTTAAAATTTTGGCATTATCGAAAAACAAACTGTCAAATATAGTTCATTATGTAAAAGCTTGAATGATTTTCTAGTTTCGCTTACTGTTTTTTTATAAAGTGATGATTAAAGCAAAGCTGCTGAAAAGAAGCTATATTTCACAGTTTCGCAATTTATGAAATTTTCTGGTGAAATAACACTCTAAGCAACAGTGTTAACTAACTAACGCTCTAAAAACAGTGTTAAACACTGTTAATTGCTGGTGAATTAACACTTTAATTTTTCCAGTGAAATAATACTATTTTCATTTGGAATTATTTGCAGATTTATCCGTTTTTAGGTGTTCCGCTGGGTGTGGAGGCGGAGGCCAAATTGATCGATTACCGCAATGAGAAAATCGCCGCTTTCGAAATCGACGGCAGCACCATGATCTGCCTCCCGCAGGCTTACGAGCTCTTCCTGAAGAATCTCGTAGGGGGCCTGCACACCGTGTACACGAAACTCAAACGACTGGAAGTAGTGCCCAGGTAGGCGCCAAAAAAATTGCATTTAGTATTGAATACTATGTACGGAAGTGCCGATTTCATGGATTTGAGGTCGTTTGATCCTATGGAGCTTGGAACTGAGCAATTTGATTTAGGGTCGATGGAGCCTAGGGAACTTGGAGCTGGAACTTGGAGCCAAAATAGGGAACTTGGAGCCCTAAGTGGGGAACTTGGAGCCTTAAGCTGGGAACTTGGAGCCAAAAATAAAAATTGCTAAAATGTGTACCTAAGCCTAAGCGAAACCTAAATTTAAGCTTAAACCAATTTTTTCTGAAAGGCTCCAAGTTCCCATTGCTCGTGGCTCCAAGTTCCCTGCTTGTGGCTCTAAAGACCCCGTACCAGCAACTTTTAAGCGAATTGCGACATCCCAGTTGAAGCTCATGCCTGTGTGACGACCCAAAGTAGAAGCGAAAATAACCAGGCGCTGAAAAATTTAGACAGCCAAATTTATTGAAAAATTTGGCCGATACGGGATTTGAACCCGTAACCTCCAAAGTCGACTCTGGCGTGCTATCCATTACACCATAGGCCGGACAAGGAAAGGGGAAATATAATCGCCTTTTATTAACGCTTGCACTTTGAGTTTTCACGGAAGGGACACAATGTGTCACACCTGTATCCTAAGTAATCCTAAGAAAACACATTAAAATCAAGCTAAAAACAGGTTAGTGTTGCTCTATTCCCCAATATTGCTGGCTTGCTTCTGAGTTTCGCCCAGGAGAAAAGCTCCAGAAACTTAGACTTGTAACTTATAACTTCGCTCCGGAGTTCAGGAGCTCGAAGCTCCGGGAAGCATTACCGCCGTATGCGTACAAATCAAACACTAGGGTAACTGACTTAAATTCGGCCAGGCTTAATTTCCGTCTTAGGCTGTTGGTCTTGTCATACCAAAATTATGAAATGAACTGCAAATGGTTTGGCTATAGATAGATCAAACTGTCATTTATCCAGCCCTACGCAGTTCGTTTCATATCTTTGCGCATGACAAAAATAATAACAGGTGGCCGAAATTAAACCTGGCCGAATTTAAGACTGCTACTATATTATATAATTGTAGAGTGTGCAATGTGGAACAGGTGCGCGCCCTAAGAAGTCTGGGAGCCATTCAGCCAGGTGTCAACCGCTGTAAGCTGATCTCTTGCGAAAATTTCGACGCTCTGTATGACGACTGTACCAATTCTACGTATGGTTTTTTGTATTATTAGCGTAACGGACTTAAATCCGGCCAGCCTTAATTTAGGCCACAGGTTGTTGTTTGCGCGGATTTATGAAATGAAATAAATTGCGAATGGCTAGATAGTTAGGTAGATAGGCTAGATACTCAGTTTATTCGATAACTTTGAGCATGGCAAAAAAAAAACAAACAACCGGTGGCAAAATTAAGACTGCCGAATTCAAGTCAGTTACCCAATATGGTTTAAGTAAGTAGGTAAGTAAGTAGAATTTATTGTACACGTTACAAGACAGCAACAATTTACGTACAATGTATACAAGATATATGAAAGTATATAAAAACATAAAGTATAATATTACATCACATAAGTCATTAAAATATAGTTTAAAGACATTTAGAAAAATATTGAAAATAGGATAATAATAGAAAATAGCAAAGGTGTAAATAATACATTAATTATAATAATGTTTAAAGATCAATTTGTTTGATTTGGTTAATAAAACAATTTAAAAAAGGGGAAGTAACAAATTTAATGAATTGTATAATTATACTATTTCAACATATTTTTACGTTGAATTTACCGTATTTTTTCTAATAGTACACCAGCCTATAATAGGAGCCTACCTTTAATAGTGGCCTACCTTTTTATACCTATTGAAAAAATAGTAGCCTGAAATACGGTATACATTTTTGACAGATATTTAGATGTTTGGAATAGTGTTCCGGTTTAATCTATTTTTAAACAAAAATTTCATTTTCTTAATTTCTAAAAATTAAAATTTTGCCTGCTTAATTTCTTTAAAACAAAATAGCAATAATAAACCTATGTCGGCTTTAATGTAGGTAGTTAAAGCTTATATAGAACTTATTTTAAACAGGTTATAATGTCGCATCGTCTTAACAGTTTACTAATATTGATTTTAAGGTTTTTAGATTCTATACCGAAAAAAGTACTTATTGTAAGCTGTCCCTAAAAATATTGATTAGAAGTTCTAAGGCTCGTCTCTAAAAATATTAGTTGTTAACTTTTAAATCCTAACCTTAAAAATATTGATGGTAGACTTTTAGTTTTCGCTTCTAACAATATTTATTTTAAATTTTAGGTGTGAAATTGATTGTAAACTTTTAGGTTCCGTCCCGAAAAATATTGATTGTAAACTTTTAGGGTCTGCCCAGAAAGATATGTATTGTAAAGTTTTAGTTACTGCTTCTGAAAGTTTTAATTAATAACTATTTTTAGTTCTCGTTCCTAAGATTATTATTTGTACACTTTTAGGTCTCGCCCTGGAAGGCCGCCGAAACGCAGTCCTTCATTTTCCGGCCAGAGCGAGCCTGTTGATTGGTCGACCATGTCTAAAAAACCGCGCGGGTCAACAGAAGATTTAGCAAATGGTAAATAGGTTTATTTATTTATATAAAACTATATATAGAAACTAATTTTGGCTGGTGCAGTTCAAAATACAGCGCAACTGAGCTGTGGTGCATCTATAAATATTATCAGAAAAAAGAGTTGTAAGATTTAGTACGCACGCGGCACCGTTATTTTATTGCGCAAGCTCATAAACTTGGAGACTTAAATAACAATTAAACCGGTACGGGGTTTTCGGAGCCACAAGCAGGAATCTTGGAGCCATCGGAAATTTTTTTAAACCTTGGAACCACGAGAAATAGCAAATTGAAGGCTTTAAGACAAAATTGGTTTTGGCTTCGCTTAGGCTTAGTAAACGTATTAGCAATTTTTGTTTTCGAGTCCAAATTCCCAAATTACGGCTTCAAGTTTTAGTGTTGTAAAAAGTAATGATTTTTGATTATTTTAAGTAAAAGTAAAAGTAACTTAAAAAATTTCAATTTAAGTAAAGTAAGAGCAAAAGTAAATTCTTATTTGTAATTTAAGTAAAGTAAAAGTAAAAGTAAACGGTCAAAATTTTATTTAAATAAAGTAAAAGTAAGACCTCTTCTTTTAACTAAAAGTAAGAGTATAAAGTATAAGTAAGTATAAGAGTAAGAGTAAAAGTATAATAAAGGCTGGTTCATACTTAAGTAAAAACGTCCTTTGGACAAAGTCCAAAGGACAAACACAGTGTATTAACGTATGTAAAAACGTCCTTTGGACTTTGTCCAAAAGACGTTTTTACAACCATGAACATTAACATGAACATGAACCAGCCTTAAAAGTTCATTAAATAAGTTTTTTGGTATAATTGATTGGTTTTTAGCTTGTTAGCGGTTAAAAATTTTCTTTTACCACTCATTTTACAACAAACCCATAGGGAATCAACTCGTTAAATTACTTAAATTTTACTTAATTTAAGTATTTGCAGGTAAAAATCCAAATAAGAGTAAAAGTAAAAGTAATTGAAATTTCAAAAGTCGAGTAAGAGTAAAAGTAATCCAAAATCCATTATTTTCATTAAAGTAAAGACTGGTTCATTCTTATGTAAAAACGTCCTTTGGACAAAGTCTAAAGGACAAACACAGCGTATAAACGTATGTAAAAACGTCCTTTGGACTTTTTCCAAAGGAAGTTTTTGCATAAGTATGAAACAACCTTAAAAGTGACTTTTTACAACACTACCATGTTCCCCATTCGCGGCTAAGGTTTCTATTTTTGGCCATAGTTCCAGCCCCGAGTTTCCTCGACTCCATCAACCCTAAATCATCAAACCGCGTGTTAATTGAATAAAAAACAATAAGTCGCATGTTTTTTAATTGCTTGAAATGTTTCATTAGAAATTTGGAAATACCTTTTGAAAATGCCAAATATAAGCGAACAGCCAATAAGTTCCTAAATTTTACGTGTAGGCGTTCATTTACCTGTTTTTATGGAAATACATTTAAATTAAGGCGAAAATTTATTTTAACTATGCTATAATTGAAACAAACAATTTAATAAAATATTAGCGTTGTATAATTAGCCGCAAAGAACATTAATAAACATTATTTTGTTTAGACAAAATACTGTAATTTCATTAATAATAATTTTAGAATAAATATTTTACGTCAAATATCTTGTCTTTGTTTTTTTTTGTTTTTTATTATCATAATTCCTATGCAAGTGAAGATTTATTGATTTTTTTGTTTTACGATATTTTTTCCAAACTTTTTATGTATGCCTTCTACACATATTTTATTATAAAACCTTATATACATTTTTTTGGAATATTTAAAAAGAAATAAAAGTTGTATTAATGATTTGTGTTATGAACATTTGCAATATTTTACACAAGTTTATGTTTTTGGTAATGTGTAAATATGAAAATCATTTAAACGATAAACAGCTTTGCAAATTTTTAAATGTGATTCAGCTTTTGTTTACAAATACAATTAGCCTGGCACAATTGCTTAAATAAATGTCACATATGCATAAAATCATTGTAACTATTTCAGCTTCAATTGTTTGCCAAGACAGAACAAACATTACACAAAATAGTTCTTATTTGTGCAAGCAACGCGACATGCTTTTCACATTGTTTTTTCGTATGTAGAAGATGAGTTTTGCACATGGAGAAAAACAGTTAGTTTAAAGTTTTAACAAAGAAACAGCTGCAATTCCTAACAAAATGTTAAGCATAATACTATTACTAAGTCTGACTCAAGAAGATTTTATACAGATAGTTCAATCAATCAAACTTGTACTTTAATGTCGCCTCAATTAAAATTTTATAAAATTGAATTACCACATGTCTTTTTGTTTTTTTGTGATAAAAAACAGGGAAAAATAAATACAAAAAAAATTGCAAAAAAAATGTTTTATTTTAATTTATTAGTATAAAGTTTTTTTAAAATTTATTTGATAAATGTTTTCAATATTTTCCTTATCAATTCTTATTTTGAATTATAAACCAAACAAAGCTGTTCAAAACATGAAAATGAATCCAAAAAACTGTTGAAATAACAAAATATACTTCTATTTTTTATTATTTCCGCAGTAAATGGATAATCAAATAAAAAAACAGAACAAAAGAAAAAAGTATTTTTATAAATACGAACCTTTTAAAATTCGTTCCTAGCTTTAACAACATTTATTTCAATTAGATAATTGCATACCTAATTAAGGGAAGGTTGTTTTTATACTTTCCAAAATGCATAAATTGCTTACGAAACAATTCCGAAACATTTTTTGATTATATGTCATAATTTTTTTTAGTGGGTTGAGTATTTGTATATAATAGATTTTAGTCATCCTATCTTATTTATGCAGAACACTAAACGAAAGTTTTAAATCTAAAAATTTAGTTACAAAAGAATTTTTTATATGTTTCCGCATAATTGTAAGTCAGTTTTTACGACCTAAGATTCTCTAGTTGAAAAAAATGCATATATTTTTTGTATTTTTAGTGGTTGAGATAATTTTTTTTAAATTACTTAATTTTAATAATTTTTATTTAATTAATTTTGATTTAAGTTTTGAACAAAATTTTTTTACTAAATTTTATTTAATCAACATTTTATTTTATAATTTTGTAAATATTGTATATTTTATAATGTGATTAAAGTTATCTTTCTAATAAATAGTTTCTTTTGATTAGCCTTGTAAACCTAGAATTTACCACATAGATTTTCAAATTCTACATCAATTTAGGGGTATTGCATGTTTGTTTCTAATAAATGAGATATTCATCTATTTACCAGGTGGAATTAGATTAAATTAAAATTACTAGTGGGATTAGCATAAATGTCGTTTTGTCTTCTAATTTTCTTTTTCTTTTATGTTCTTATATATGAAGTTAAAATAAATAGACCCAATCAGGTTGAATATGAATCTTTTTAAAATTGCAATAAGTAATAGAAAACCCGTGTTAATTGCTCACTCATTAGCGATCTTTTATTGCTTATAAACACACAATATGAAATAGTATTTCATTTGCATTTGCACGCGATATCTGAGTTATTTTGTTTTATGATTATTACTGAACTGTCATTTATAGCATTTGATATAAAATTCAACATTTATAATCTCCAAACGACGGCTGAGCAAAAAAATTAAAAAAAAGGAAAACTATCAAACGAAATATAGTGTCTCACACTGCACATAAATCACTAAAAATATTGGAATGCACAAATTATAGAATTATTATACTAATAATATTAGATAAAAAACATCGATAACTATGTATATATAACAACAAAAATTTTGTTCTAAGAATGGTTACAACTATTTATGTAATCAGAGAATATATTTCAATCCTTTTTTTGACAAAAATATGTTTATTTAAGCCTCTATAATATAGATTTGCATTTTGATAAGAATTTCATGTTTAAAGCTTTATGTTTTTTTACTTTGTAAAAAAAGTATAATATATAACACAGAAAAACGTCCGACCATAAACTAAATTTTTAATCAAAAATTTGCTAAAAAGTGTTTATGCGCAACTTTGTGCGACTTTTCTGGGAAAAATCCGTCATTTTTGCTAGTTTTCCCGCGCAGAAATTTTTATTTTTGCAAAAAAATTGCGACTTTCTTTGTACTCAATGCAACTTTTTTCGCACTGCGGTTTTTACTTGTACAACAAAAAAGACACTTTGCGCATGTGTGATTTTCCTAGCAAAATTTTGTTCAGAAATTAGGTGTACATTCGAGCATTCTTCTGTATTATAGATTCTTGTTATAATGTAATCCAAAGTAAAACAATTTTTTTTAACAAATTCGAATAACACGTTTTTCTTCTTGCGTAACAATTGGATTTTTATTTATAATTTTATACTCTTCTTTTTTCAGCTTTAAAGTTTATAAATCTTAAAGGGTTTTTTTTTATTATAAAAGCGCCTAATTTTAATAAGTGCACAAAAGCGACCAACGTGTTTAACTTTTTTCGCACTGCGGTTTTTATTTGTACAACAAAAAAGACACTTTGCGCATGTGTGATTTTTCTAGCAAAATTTTGTTCAGAAATTAGGTGTACATTCGAGCATTCTTCCCTATTATAGATTCTTGATATAATGTAATCCGAAGTAAAACAATTTTTTTTAACAAAATCAAATAACCCGTTTTTCTTCGTGCGTAACTATTGGATTTTTTTTTAATGATTTTATACGCTTCTTTTTTCAACTTTAAAGTTTATGAATCTTGAGCGTTTTTTTTATTATAAAAGCGCTTACTTAATTTTAATAAGTGCACAAAAGAGACCAACGTGTTTGAATAAAAAAATGACATATTGACATAAAGAAATTACGTTATAAGTGGACAAGTTTTTTCAGTTAATCAAACGTAACGTTTAATTGCAAGCAATGATAGCAATCGTTGGTATTGAAAATGAAAAATCAAAAATTCTTACAACAAAGTTTTGGCAATGAATAAATTTTAACGCTGTTATAATTTTTTGTGTGCAAATTCTAAGCCCATTCAAATAATTTCAACAAAATAAAACATAATGTCAGCAGTTGTAAAAATTGTTTTTGGATGCTGAAATCAATCAATATAGGGGAATTAAAAAGGGGAAAATGTTTCAAAGCAAAAGTTGTATGTAAAACGAACAAGATTACATGTTTATAATGTATTTATTGTATGTTTGGTTTTACTATCCTAACATTACTATTTCACATTTCTGTACTAATTAGAATCAGGAGCTGATCGGAGAGAGTGCAGCGTTTCTGGGTTAAGTTTTAGGTTAGGTTAGGCTACAGTGTTAGGCAGAATTTTTGGCTTGTCTTTATAGGATTGACACAAAAAAATCGTCGTTACTATGACAAAAAAGTCCCAATTACTAAAAAATCAATGTAACTCTGACTAATAATGTTAATAACCATAATGCTTATGGTTAAATTATATCTGGCTGACGCTGAAAATTAGAATGCAGACATGAAGGGACCGATTAAAATTGTGCGGTAATGACGTTTCTTTTTTAAAAAACTAATAAGAACGCAGAATTTTTTTAATTCCACCTTTTCACAAAAAATACAAAAATTAACCAATTTTAGGTCTTAAAAAATTTGCATTTATGTTACAAACTAGGTAATTTAATAAATAATTATTAAAATACAGTTTTTAATCTTTGTTATTAATCCCCTTTAGTGAAAAATTTTGAATGTTTTTGTTGTTAAATAGTCGATTCAATACTGCAAATCTCGCGGTCAGCTAGATTTTTTTTGCCTATAATCATATTTATGCTATAAAAGATAAAAAAGAATCACAGTTACGAGGATTTTATGACGAATCCTACTTTTGGCGTCATAGTAACGACGGATTATACTGAAAGGTACTACAAGAGTACACTTACAGTAATACTAAAGCTTTAAAAACGTGTTAAAAGCTTTAAAGCGAAACTATTGTAGATCTTAAAAATCCGAAGGTTCAAAAATTCTTCACCATTGCACAAACATTATATTTAATAAGTAAATCTGTGCAAATAAATTTGGGTTATAATTACTGTATCATAAAAAAACTGAGTAAACTATTGAGAAATTAAATTATGACCAGCAAAAACTATTCATTTTTATTAAAAAGGCGTTTTGGGGCTGATAATTTCTGGCTATATGTAAAACAGTATGTTTAAGATATGACGAAAGTTTCCACAAGCATGGGATCTACATTGTTCAATACGGGTCAGCTCGGTCAACTGAACCCTCAACAACTGCTTTTTGCCGCACAGCAGATGATGGTTAATCAAATAATGGCAAGTGCTAGTCATATGACGTCATCGGTAGCCAATGAGAAGTCCGAAGATTCCGTGGCTATTAATGGACTTTTGGGTCTCAGGTTGGTTTGAAGTCATTATTATAATGCTATTAAGTATAAGAAAAAATATGAGGACCTTACGCGATTATAAATTAATTATTTTTGTTGCTGCAAAACTTTATTTGAAATTGTTTGGAAATACAAATTGCTTTACATTTAAACAAACAATAATTACACGTTTTAAGGCTGGTTCATACTTATGAAAAAACGTCCTTTGGACAAAGTCCAAAGGACAATTTTAGAAAATCCAAAACGTCCTATTTGGACAAGCCAAAACGTCCTTTGGACTTTTGCCTTTGGACGAAGTGTGAACGCTACCTAGAATTTGTCCTTTGGACAAAATCCAAAGGACAAAATCCAAAAGGAAAAGTCCAAAGGACAAAAAGTATGAACACGTTGTCCTTTGTTCATACTTATGACAAAACGTCCTTTGGACAAAGTCCAAAGGTCAAAAGTCCTTTGGAATTTGTCCAAATGACAAATACAGCGTAAAAACTTCCTTTGGACTTCAAAGAACAAAGTCCAAAGGACTTTTGACCTTTGGACTTTGTCCAAAGGACGTTTTGTCATAAGTATGAATCATCCTTTAGCATTTGTTAACAATTTTAACACTAATTATTGTTTTCAAGATTGTAATATGTCCTTATTATTAAAAAAATTATGTTGTGCTAACTTTTAATTTCGTAACTTACGCTTAAATTCTTCAAATCAAATCGAAAATTGTTAATAGTGTAATTAATTAGTTCTTTTTTTCTTTCTCACAGTCTTTGTTTGATAAAAATTTTTGTAGACCGACTGTTTGTCAGTTACAGACTTGCTGACACAGTAATTCTTGTAATTAAAGCTTTTAAATGTCCTTGAACGAATTCGGCGGTGAAATTAAAAGTTTTAAATCGATAGACGGTTTCCCACAGTCCGTTTAGAATTTCGACAGATGTCACAAATTTAGTATTTACGTAAACCAGGGTGGGAATTTCTCGGCGATTTAACAATACAGGGGTGTTCGTTCGTTTAAAAAAACAGAAAAAAAATTTAAACAGGAATTAAAATTTAAAAAATAGATTAATTTTAACCTTTTGAGCCAATTATAGGTACGCTTGTATTTTTGAGTTTGTTAAAAATAATTTGCAAGTTTTGTCTATTTTTTTATTCCATATTTTGTTTGCAATTTGATAAACCTCCAGAATTTTGTTTTATTTCTGTGCTTTTTGAATAATACCATTTATTGTATTTTAAAAAAAGTTCTAAACTTTTTTTAATTTAATGAAAACGTAAAAACATTATTGAAAAAAATAACTACAAAGATATTAAAAGGTTAAATTAGCTTTAAAATATTCATAGAAGGGACGGTATTTAACCTTTACCATTTCTTCTTCCTTGCTTGTAAGCAGCAATATGTACGCGAACCAAGTAAGACCAT
>JASAMX010025803.1:0-18502 GCA_030248175.1 Microlaimidae sp. YZB2_3
TTTTAGGAGGTAAACAGAATTTTGGACCACACGCTAAAACAACCAATTGAGCCTCGGTAAAACTGCTAGAAGTGTCATTTACAACAATAAAATCCCTAAAAGTTTTGTCTGGCCATATACTATTGTTCTTGTAAAAAGTTCCGAATTTTTTAAGATAAAGTATGTTAAATTTGTTATGCTGGTTTTAAAACTGAAAAAATAATGGTTCTTCGCCAAAAATAAAATTGTTTTTAAAACATTTTCGTCAGCCATTAGTTTGAAATAAAATAGTGAATTAGTAAGAGTTTTGCGAATGTTAGCTTCATAAATAAAACTGTCCCTGATAGAAGTCTTCAATAAAGAGAGTTTTAGAAAGTAAACTGATTTTTTCGTTATAAGACCAGCCTGACTTATAAAAGAATTAAAAATATGATGTACGAAGCTTGGAATGATGGAGTAGAGTTTGCACTTTCGAAGAAATTTTATTCTGCATCTGATTTTTGCTAATTTTTCATTCCATCGTAATATAGTGTTCAATTTATATACCGCTGCTGACCCATGGCGGAAACGAAGATAGTTACGAAGTTTTTTTAGGGGCCCCTTAGGGGACAATTAAAATTAAAGTTTGTTTGAGACATGGTGAAAAGGCAAAAATAGAATAAAGATTTTATTTCCAACGTTTCGATCCGTTAAAACAGATCTTCATCAGGGTCTAAAATACAAAACACATATAAAACGATGAAATGATAAATAAAACGCGTAAAATACAGAATAACAGTCAAACAAAAGGATAACAAGAAATTATTAAAACTATCTCATAAAGCATACTTCTCAAGTAAATGCAAATAAACGTTAGGAACAAGCTTAGAAATTTCAACAGAATGCTTATTTAATAAATTAGGATTATCCTTATTTGCTAGTATATAACAGGCCTCCTTAAAACATAGTTTATGAAAATTATCGTCAAACGAAAGAAACCTGCTAAAGCTAAAACTATGATTTGTGTTTCGTGCGTGCAATGAAACACCTGAAAGCGAATTTGACTGGGCCGAACTGTGAACTGCACGTGTGTGTTCGGTAAAACGGACTAAAAAACTTCTTTGGGTTCTGCCAAGATAAAAACAATCGCAAACATCACACTTCAAAAGATAAACAACATTTGTTACTGGCCAAATTTGGGGAGGGTGGGCGGGGCTTATTTTGGTAAAACAGCTGGGAACGTAAGGAATTTGACTTGCGATAAAACAATTGGAAACCCGCGTTGTTGAGAATGCGCTTTATAGTATAAGAATTTTTGCCAAAAAACGGTAAAACAATAGAAGGTAAAACATTTTTAGAGGGTGGAGGTAAAGAACAACCCGATTTAAGACGCGTTATATCGAAGAATTTGGCAACTAGTTCCTTAGCATAACCGTGTTTATTTACAAAAATGTCGAATAAAAAATCAAACTCGTCCTTAAGCGAAATTGAATCTGTGCAATATCGAAGCGCGCGCAATTTTAGAGTGTTAAGAGTACTTGAAACATATTGGTTAGGTATAAAAGAATATTTAGATATGTAGCGGTTAGAATGGGTAGGCTTACGATATACTTGCACATCAATTTTACTATCAGATCGTTTGATAAGACAATCTAAAAACGGTAAACAGTTTGCGCTCTCAAACTCAGCTGTGAAACAAATATTAGTATTTTTAAGAAAAGTATGAAACTGGTCTAAAAAAGCATTTAATAAAGCGTTACAATCTAAATACGGCACTCTACACTCAAATAAAAGAAAAACATCATCAATATATCGGCGGTATAAAACAGGCTTAACAAAATTAGAACATACAGTTTTTAAAAATCGTGCTTCTAAGATACCCAAATATAAATCGCTTATAGACACTGAAATGGGACTGCCCATAGGAACGCCATGATTTTGAAACATTAATTGATTGTTAAACATTAAAAAATTATTATCTAAAACAAGTTTAAACAGTTCGGTTATAGTTGAAATACTAGCAGAATTAAAAAATGGAACAGTTTCACGCCAAAAACGTTCAGAGTTAGATAAAACATTAGGCAATTCACGTAAAATAAAACTTGTATCAACATTGTCAAACAAACTAACAACATCTATGCTAACCATAAAATAATTTGGTTTAATATCAATATTCATAAGTTCATTAATAAAACAGGAAATAGAAGAAATCCTATAATCTAAAAACTTAACTGCCGGTTTTAAAACTAAATCAAGCTTCTTAGAAATATTGTAAAACATAGAACCGTACATGGGAGTTATTATTCTAACTGGGTTATTAGGTTTATGAACTTTTATAAGGCCATATGGGTTAGGTAAAACACTTCTGTCGTAACTAGGTAGTAAACTCATAATTATAGAAGAAGTTAGGAAAGAAGAAAGCAAAGATTTGATACTTGTATACGCGCCTTTAATTTTGTTTTTGGTGGTTTTTGAGAAAAGATTGGGGTTTGAAAAATGAGAAGATAATTTAGAAAAATAAACTTGTTTGTTTAAAACAACCGTTTTAGAACCCTTGTCGGCGGACACAAATATGAGATCTTCATTTTCTGCTTTCGCTTTTAATTCAGAAACAACAATTTGGACTTTTTTATAGACAACATCTGGCACATTATTAGAAACATTACTACGCATTAAAGAAGAAGAGATTTGCGAGCGAATACTGTCACTTGGCACGCGTGAATTAGGATTTTTCTCAGCAGTTATTAACGCATTTTCGACAGCACTAATAGTTTCTAAAACAGGTACTTTTTTAGGAGGTAAACAGAATTTTGGACCACACGCTAAAACATCCAATTGAGCCTCGGTAAAACTGCTAGAAGTGTCATTTACAACAATAGAATCCCTAAAAGTTTTGTCTGGCCATATACTATTGTTCTTGTAAAAAGTTCCGAATTTTTTAAGATAAAGTTTGTTAAATTTGTTATCCTGGTTGAGCTTAGAGTTTTTAAAACTGGAAAAATAACGGTTCTTCGCCAAAAATAAAATTGTTTTCAAAACGTTTTCGTCAGCCAATTGTTTGAAATAAAATAGTGAATTAGTAAGAGTTTTGCGAATGTTAGCTTCATAAATAAAACTGTCCCTGATAGAAGTCTTCAATAAAGAGAGTTTTAGAAAGTAAACTGATTTTTTCGTTGTAGGACCAGCCTGACTCATAAAAGAATTAAAAATATGATGTACGAAGCTTGGAATGATGGAGTAGAGTTTGCACTTTTGAAGAAATTTTATTCTGCATCTGATTTTTGCTAATTTTTCATTCCATCGTAATATAGTGTTCAATTTATATACCGCTGCTGACCCATAGCGGAAACGAAGATAGTTACGAAGTCTTTTAGAGTTGCCTTGAGGGTCATAATTAAAATTAAAGTTTGTTTGAGACATGGTGAAAAGGCAAAAATAGAATAAAGATTTTATTTCCAACGTTTCGATCCGTTAAAACAGATCTTCATCAGGGTCTAAAATACAAAACACATATAAAACGATGAAATGATAAATAAAACGCGTAAAATACAGAATAACAGTCAAACAAAAGGATAACAAGAAATTATTAAAACTATCTCATAAAGCATACTTCTCAAGTAAATGCAAATAAACGTTAGGAACAAGCTTAGAAATTTCAACAGAATGCTTATTTAATAAATTAGGATTATCCTTATTTGCTAGTATATAACAGGCCTCCTTAAAACATAGTTTATGAAAATTATCGTCAAACGAAAGAAACCTGCTAAAGCTAAAACTATGATTTGTGTTTCGTGCGTGCAATGAAACACCTGAAAGCGAATTTGACTGGGCCGAACTGTGAACTGCACGTGTGTGTTCGGTAAAACGGACTAAAAAACTTCTTTGGGTTCTGCCAAGATAAAAACAATCGCAAACATCACACTTCAAAAGATAAACAACATTGTTACTGGCCAAATTTGGGGAGGGTGGGCGGGGCTTATTTTGGTAAAACAGCTGGGAACGTAAGGAATTTGACTTGCGATAAAACAATTGGAAACCCGCGTTGTTGAGAATACGCTTTATAGTATAAGAATTTTTGCCAAAAAACGGTAAAACAATAGAAGGTAAAACATTTTTAGAGGGTGGAGGTAAAGAACAACCCGATTTAAGACGCGTTATATCGAAGAATTTGGCAACTAGTTCCTTAGCATAACCGTGTTTATTTACAAAAATGTCGAATAAAAAATCAAACTCGTCCTTAAGCGAAATTGAATCTGTGCAATATCGAAGCGCGCGCAATTTTAGAGTGTTAAGAGTACTTGAAACATATTGGTTAGGTATAAAAGAATATTTAGATATGTAGCGGTTAGAATGGGTAGGCTTACGATATACTTGCACATCAATTTTACTATCAGATCGTTTGATAAGTTTTTAGATTATAGGATTTCTTCTATTTCCTGTTTTATTAATGAACTTATGAATATCAATATTAAACCAAATTATTTTATGGTTAGCATAGATGTTGTTAGTTTTTTTGACAATGTTGATACAAGTTTTATTTTACGTGAATTGCCTAATGTTTTATCTAACTATGAACGTTTTTGGCGTGAAACTGTTCCATTTTTTAATTCTGCTAGTATTTCAACTATAACCGAACTGTTTAAACTTGTTTTAGATAATAATTTTTTAATGTTTAACAATCAATTAATGTTTCAAAATCATGGCGTTCCTATGGGCAGTCCCATTTCAGTGTCTATAAGCGATTTATATTTGGGTATCCTAGAAGCACGATTTTTAAAAACTGTATGTTCTAATTTTGTTAAGCCTGTTTTATACCGCCGATATATTGATGATTTTTTTTTATTTGAGTGTAGAGTGCCGTATTTAGATTGTAACGCTTTATTAAATGCTTTTTTAGACCAGTTTCATACTTTTCTTAAAAATATTAATATTTGTTTCACAGCTGAGTTTGAGAGCGCAAACTGTTTACCGTTTTTAGATTGTCTTATCAAAGGATCTGATAGTAAAATTGATGTGCAAGTATATCGTAAGCCTACCCATTCTAACCGCTACATATCTAAATATTCTTTTATACCTAACCAATATGTTTCAAGTACTCTTAACACTCTAAAATTGCGCGCGCTTCGATATTGCACAGATTTTCTTTGCAGGACGTTTGCTTTTTTTTTCTTTGCTTTATGCTAAAGAACTAGTTGCCAAATTCTTCAATATAACGCATCTTAAATCGGGTTGTTCTTTACCTCCACCCTCTAAAAATGTTTTACCTTCTATTGTTTTACCGTTTTTTGGCAAAAATTCTTATACTATAGAGCGTATTCTCAACAACACGAGTTTCCAATTGTTTTATCGCAAGTCAAATTCCTTACGTTCCCAGCTGTTTTACCAAAATAAGCCCCGCCCACCCATGTTTGCGATTGTTTTTATCTTGGCAGAACTCAAAGAAATTTTTTAGTCCGTTTTACCGAACACACACGTGCAGTTCACAGTTCGGCCCAGTCAAATTCGCTTTCAGGTGTTTCATTGCACGCACAAAACACAAAAAAAAAAAAAAAAAAAAAAAAAAAAAAACTAGCCAATTGGGGATTGTATTACTCCAGCTCGCACAGATGTTTACTACATAATTCTTATGAATGCATCCTTCCGCCAAAGGAAATAACCTAACATTTTTACTGTTTTTTAATTTACTTGCACAACTTTTTGAAGCATTGGTACTCTATATCGTGATAAGTGGTGTGTTAGGTGGGAAACCCCATTGACATTGATATTTATTTATTATATTTGCCATATGAATCATTCCTCCGCCAAAAAAATAAACTGACTTTTTTAATGTGTTTCTATATTATTTTTGAGAAATTCCTTCCGTGCTATTCACAATTTAATATAAACTAGTAAATTATTTGTTATGTAACCCCACCCCTACAAACGATGGTGCAAATCGTGTTAAACAGGTTCTTTTATGTGAATTTTAAGGTGGCCGAAATTAACGGAATCTTAAAATGCGCATTTAGTTAAACGCATTGCAAAGTAATTTTAAAGAATATATCAAAACATGAAAATTAACAATTTTGAGCTTTAAAAAGAAGTTATTTTAAGGTTATATAGTGCTTCGTTCTAAATTTGATGCAGTTTAAACACTAATCAAAAATCATGAAATTTACAAAAAATTCACTTTTTGTATGAAAATGTTGATAATGCAGAATAACTTAAATAAAAAACTTTTGCAAAAACACTTTATTCAACATTCATCCAGTTACTTTTGTGCTAGTTCATTTGTGTTTTAAAAATAAGCCAATTCTCTAACACCCTAAATTGGTGGCCGATATTAAGGCGTGGCCGAAATTAAGTCAGTTACCCTACACACTTTCATTTTTCTTTAAATTTAATTAAATAGATCTTATTAATGGCTCAACTTTAGTGCTTTTTTTAAAGCCTTTGAGTCATATTCTAGAAAATAACCATTCTTCATGTTGGTATTCTGGCGGCCGTAGTTGGTTCTCAATTATTGTGTTTCACTTGTGATCTTCTTTCTAGAATAAACTTTGACTTTGAAGTTTGCGCTGCGAATTGTTCTGACGACTCATTTTCAGCACAAACTCGTGTGTAATTGGTCTGCGACAGTACCAGTCAAGTCTTTGAAAGTCTCTTGCAACTGCTGAAGAACTAAGCTATAATCCTCACGTATATAGGAGTCTAAATACTAATAAGTTTGTTTGGCTAGACCTTCAAGATCATAACCGACATAAAGTGTCCAATCTTCCCAACCAATTCCTCCTACTTCCATAACCGATTAAAATTCTCTTAACCATGCTCCAAAAGCAATGGTATTTTTGTCCCCACTAAATCTCTTGAGGGAAGGGGGAAAAGTTTGACAAAGTCATACTTCATATAACGGAATTTCTTTTATTGCAAAACAGGTTGTGTCAGTATTTTTTGATCGCAAGTAAAAAATTGATCATTGGATCTTTGATGTAGTTCCGTCTGAGAATTTTGAACAGGCTCAACCAGAGTTTAGGGGAGGGTAGGGGCGGACGGATGACCCCGAGCGCCACTACTCATCCCCGCCACTTCCTGCTGATTTTGCTCGACTTTGGAGTCGTTTTTGGCTTTCTGAAAATAGGGACATTGCATTTCAAACCAATGGGGTTAAATTGGCCATTTGCTGCTCAAGATTTGTAAATTTAGGGTCGGGTTGAGAGTTCCCCTGTGACCAAGAAAGTCTCACTTCCCCCCCCCCCCCTGCGCGGAAGGAGGTTGGCTACATCTGGAATCCTCAGAAGATTCTGTACTCGATAATTGTTCATTAGGAACAGTCCTACGATTTTTAGTAGTTCTAGTGATTTTATTCGACCCTTCATTTTCTCAGGATGCACTGGTCGCAGAGAAGAGCTCGCCTTCTTCTTCTTCTAAATTAAGGTTTCCCCCTTGATTACTGAATATTTTTGTTCCTCCAAGATCTTCCTGCGAGTTGGATTGCCCGAGTTTGTTGACGACGCTTTGCTCATTCTGTGCTTGGGCTTAGTACTAAAGCTAAGGCGCGGCTAAACTGAGATTATCTGGCAAAAGCTCGGCAAAAAGTATTCACAAAAAGTGTTCACCAATCAAAAACATGATTATTTAATGAGATTTCTATCCATAAAGTGGATGATGGGTATGATGGATGATGTAAGAGGTATGATGGGGTCCTTTAACCTCAAAATTTTGAACCTCCCTCCTAGACAAAAATCGAGTTCTCCTCAGAAAAGTTCTCTTTTTTTAGTCTGGCTTCCCTCCAGAATTTTAATCTGACACCTTCAAAGTATTTTGTTTCGAAAATCCACTAGACACACCCTGATCTCTTTTAGACTTCAAAATTTTCCATGCATCCTTTTCAAAATTTAAGATGCAATTTACCGCCGGTAACCAACCACCTCAACCCCTGCCCTCACTCTTAGCTCCCTAAAAACTATGCTTATATAAACTTGAATATACTATGTTTTAACTTTAAAAGAAACATGAGTGAATATTTTAAACAATAATGCTAATTAAAGTGATAAAACGAATTTTGGTTTTAAGGTGCTATGAATATGGGGTTTTATTTTTTGTGTTTTTTATTTTGTGTTTTTTTATTTTTGTTTAAACATTAGAAAATACTGATTTTTTGCTTTTTTGAAGTATTTTTCGAGTTTTTAAGTGTTTAATATTAAAATAATCTTATTTTTACAATTTCATATAGATATTTGTAAAGTTTATTATGCAGTAAGCGTTCGTTTTAATAAAAAATGTTGGTTAAATGTTTAGTTGCTTTAGATATACATTTCAGAAAACTATTCTTGATAGTTATTTATTTCAATACATCTCTTAACATATAAAGTTAAAACTGAAATACAGTTACAAGAGCAACTTTAAAATTGTAAAATTAACCCTAAAAATAATATTTTTAAAATATAAAGCTAAGACCTAATGCAATAAACGTTACAAAGATCTTTAATGTTGAGTTTTTATCCTAAGCTTAACAATGCAATGCCAAGAATTACCTTAAAAAAGGGATAATTTTTTAAATTTAGGAACATTTCTATATTTTTCAGTTTGGCAAAAGCTAAAGCTCAAGTGCTTTAGTACTAAGCCTTTTTTGGGTTTAGTACTAAAGCTAAGGCTAAACGATTTTTGAACCTTTAGTACTAAAGCTAAGGCGCGGCTAAAATGAAATTTCCCAACAATGCACACCTGTACCTCACGTGAGTTTCTGGGTGGGGGACTACGCTGAGTGCACAAATATAACACAATAAGATTAATATAATAATAAAAATAAAAATCCCAGATGCAAGGATTACCTCAAAGTCAGCTTTAAAAAACGATTTTTAGAAAAAAATAAAAACCAACAAAGACAAAAGGTACCGTGGAGGGGAAAACCAAAGAAAATTATGCCACCACGGTGGTAACTAAAAAGTACCAAGTCTTTAGTTATTGGCTCCAGTATGTAACGGTACAACAAGGGACAAGCGGGTATTGTAGTCTTGCTGTTCATTACATGTGGTACTTCTTTTTCTTGTCCTCACAAAAACAGGGTTTTTTCCAGATTATAAATAGCTCAGATAAAAATGAGAAAATAGCACGTAAATTATGGTTTTATTTAACCCTTATGCATAGGGGGATTATACGACACACCCTCCTGACCTTGGGGTGAAGTCAGGACATGGTGGAGAGGAAGGTACAGTAATAGGGTAGGTTATGGGAGAGTCTTCTCCAGCACTCAAAAATTAAGAATTGAAGAGCCAACAAGTTATTAGCTCATACAAAAATTGTTATGTATGGGATTATGTAATGGTGACAATTCCCAATGTGGGAACAAGTTTTTGTATGTATTCCTGGTGAAACGTGACTGTGTTGGGCGCGTAGAAAAAAAGTGGGAAGAAGTAGAGCTGAAAGTTTCAGTTCTTTCAAATATTGGATGTGTTCAAAAGTTTATTGAAGATGTCCTTGGAGATGTGAAGTTGTTCGTAGAGTAGAGCTAATTTCCTAAGAACCACTTAAGGTCAAAATGAAACCTTACCGTGTTGGGTACAAAGAAAAGAGAGGGATGAAGGTGGTCAGCCCCAACAAAAAGTTATCCAGTAGATTCCTCCAGACTGGAATATCTGTGTAGACCAAGGAACAGTAATTGTTGATCTTACGACCTTATATTTTTGGTTTGAAACCTTACCGTGTTGGGTGTGACACAAAAAAAGTTTTAAGACTGAAGGATTCAGTCTTTGCAAAAATTTATAGGAACAAAAAAGTAACACGGACGTCATTTTTCTGTTGTTGAGGGAGATGTTAACAGTTTAATGAATGACTACGCTATAAAACATTAACAAGTCCAGTGCAACAAAAGAGATTAATTTATTTTTGAGGAATTATCCAGCAAATTCTTCTTCAAAAAGTAACTACAAATTTAAAAAGCGGAAGTTCCAAAAGACTTCTGTAATTCAGATTTAACTAGAGGTATTATGAATTACCTCTGGAACATTAAAAATACAAGTGAGAAACTAAAGGCCAAAATGAAGACTGTCACTGCGGCCTCCTTCAAATATTCTGCAAAAATGAGTAAAAAGCTTGGATTTTTATGAATCCCAATCAAGAGCTTAATCTCATGAGGTGTTAAATTACTGTGGCAAAACCGAGATGCAACAGGTTTAAAATTTAGAGGTGAATAGTGAACTTAACTTCACAGCAGTTAAGCTCCACAAAAAGTTACATCAAGGTCTCAACTTTAAATGAAAGCGAAAACCGAACATTTAAAAGACAGTTAGTAATTTCCACACCCAAGATTAATCCTTCAATGAAACATTAAAAATACTAGCGTATTTTTACTCTTTTAATAGAAATTAGAGGTATTGGAATGGGGAGAACCACCGTAACGGACTGTGTTGTATAAGATGATTCGTACTACAGTAATAGAGTGTGTGTCCGTGTTAAAAGCAAGTGCTTATGTAAAATAAAAACCGGTTGTGCAAACAAATGCACAGAGTACTGAATAAATTGTTTACAAAGGTTTACACTAACGGGTTTTATTACTAATTTTTACGCTACAAAAATGGACTGCGTTGTGGTGAGCATGCTAGTACGTTTTTACACTATACACAAAATATTAATTAAACAAAGAATTTAACGCCTTGGCCCAATTGGTGTGATTTAAGCGAAATTTGCTTACCCATTGAAAATTTACCTGTAAAAAACATAGTTACAAAATAGAACAATAATTAAAGTTTTAGGTGACTAGTAAATAGAGGACTTGATGAATTTAGCGGTTACAATAACGGAATTTTATTAAGAAATTTGCGGTTTTTAAATAAAACAGACTTGATTTTAACATAGTAGATCTAGGAGGAAGGGATTATTGAAAACCACTTCTCAAAGGGTTACTAAACCTACTAACTCACAAACGGTATTAAATAAATTATAAAAATAATACATGCGATTTTCTTAAAAAGGGTACCTGTACCGGTTCACCTTTGCTTTGAGGTCATTTTGCCACTAGAGTTTTAGTCCGAGGTTGCCGATTCCTAACTCAGAGGAAATAACTCAGTCAGCCACTGAGCTATTTCCACTCAAATACACTTCCCTACCTAAGTTGGCCGAAACCAACTGCAGTGTGTTGGCATCTCAATTAATATCATCGTAAAAAAACAGGTTGAGTATAAAATAGCCTACTCTGGGTCTGCCAACGTGTTTTGGGTTCCAATCCCCACAGTAGAATTAAACGACTGTTTGGTAACTGTAAGCGCGTAACCAAATAATAAGAAATCCACTGGGCCCACACACCATGCAGAGCAATTAGACTGCTTGAAATGGTTAAATTTGACACACGCGGCGACCAGCGTGAACTTCTGTAGATTTGTATAATACAGAGTTATTGAAATTTGAATAAGAATGAAACGTGAATGAAAAGCGGGCGGAATGACAACTTATGATTAGTGATATTTATGTATTTATTTTACTAACCTAAACTACCACACGCCCTCCGCCACACCTCCCCCACCAGATGGCAGTTGCCCCCAGCTACAGGGCCAATGAAGCAAACGTGGCTGGGCGTGGGATTGAGCGGGGCACCTGTACCTAGCACATAGAAAAACCCTTCAAGTAAAAGGAGAGTAAAAGTAAAAGTAACTGCTGTCCCCCCAAAGCAAATTTCTTGCCTCTAATAAAAACAATATACAAAAGATTAGTATAACAAAAAAATTATAACAGAAAAATACACAAAAGAAATTTACAAGTAAGGAATTACACTAATAAACAAATAAAAAGGCACAAATTACACTATTACAGATACAAGTATTAAGGCATGGAAGAACAAAAACACAAAACACAGTAATAAATGAGCAATTGTTAGTTATCATTGGAATCTTTCTGATTAGTATTATCGGCATGAAAATAAAGCAAGTCGTATAGAATATAGAGTCTGTATCACTTGCAGAATATAAATTTCTTTTTAAAAATGAGTTTGTTAGTTGAGTAGACTTTTGAAGACGAGTAAAAAGTAGGAAAATTGTTTGTATCGGCGGGGAGGAGATGTTTATTGTTTGTTAGATGTAGATGGTTCATCATTATGGTCACTTTCCTTGCTATAAGAGGGCCAGGAGTAGCAAGACAGAAGCCCTCCTCTAACTATAAACTATTAACTGCTAAAACCATTAAGTTGTCGCTTTTTCCGTTTCAAACTATTAACAAAAAATCATTAACAGGCACGCTGCCAAAAATTAAAAAAAAACTATTAACTGCTAAAACCATTAAGTTGTCACTTCCTCCAGTTTAAACTATTAACACAAAAACCATTAACAGGCACGCTGTCAAAAATAAAAAAAAACTATTAACTGCTAAAACCATTAAGATATCACTTCTTCCTTTAATAAACCCTGCCAAAAATTTCTAAAACTATTAACAAACGAGCGATTTCCCGTATTTCCTGATTCAGGTTCATTGAAAATGCAAAACAAGTTAGTTAATTAAATCTAAATAAATTTTAATTTTCAATTGTGTGCTAAATTTTTCAAAATTATGATAAATTGCATCGTATGCAAGCTTAAAATTGCTGACAGTAAACAGTTTGGTTGTGATTTTCGGATTCATGAAACAGAAGGAACCCATCTCGGTCGATATAACTGAGGAAACTGTTCCAATAAATATAATAGTAAAAAACATTTAATTCGACACATAAAGCAGCGACATGAAAACTTTTCCGCGAAATCTGACATTTCAGCCAAATCTAGCCAGTTAGATATATCTTTGGCGTCTTTATATTTATCGTTTTCAGCAAATAGTTCGCTTGCTGAAATTCCGAATTTATCGGTTTCAGAAAACAGCTTGTTTGATGAAACTCGGCCTGACGATATAGCTGTGGAGATTGATGATGAAAGTTACAAAGACAAAACTATCGAAGAAAAAGAAACTGAAATATTGTTTAACGAACAGTTAGAACGAATAGCTCTAAAAATAGTTGCTGGACTAAGAGCACATTCGTCATCAATTCTTGTGCTTACTAATGAAGCAGTTGACGGCATTAATATTGTTACAAGTGTCGTTGTTGATCATTTAAAGCAACTTGTAATTGATAGTCATGATACAGGTAAGAAAAATTATATTTTGATTAATAATTTTTTAAAATTGAAAATGTTTGTAATATATTTATATATATATATTTAGTGGAGTGTTGATGAATATAATTCAAATTTTAATTAACTACATAAAATCAAATTTAAGAATAAGTAAAAAAAATAACAAAATCATCTATTAAAAGTGGATCTCGAAGGGTTCGATCCTACCACCTTAATTCAAAATCCGTGATTCCTATCCACTGTTCTACTTCGCCATCCTCCAAATATTGTTAAAAGCACAATATATCTATTAGAAATATAATATACGTGAAAAATAGCCTTTTATTCATTACCGATTTGAAATTAAAATAAATAGAAAAAACAAGATATTCATAAAACTTGCAAAAGTCCATAAATTAGCGAAAAAGTTGGAAGCAATTTTAAACAGTACTTAAGCATATAATTTGCAAAGACAAAAATTAATTATTGGATTTTGACTGCTCCAAACAATGAAAAATACCGAAAATCCGCAAAACTTTATCTATGTTATTCTAAACAGGACTTTTAATTTTCTCTTTAAGCTGTTAAGACTAAGCACAAATCTAAAGTAAAATTGTTTGTTTGCCGATTCGGTTTTATAAAAAAGGTTTATAAAAAAGTTTTATAAAAAATGTTTCACTAGCAAAAAAAAATTGGCTAATCACAACTTCGATCATTTACTGTACACCCTTTTTCATCAATCATTTTGTAAAAATTTGACAAAGTGTTATTGTTTTACTTTTTAGCTCAAAAATCAATGCCGGTGTCAAGGGATATTCTTTCCCCCCAAAAAATTTTTCCCCCCAGAAAAACTATCCCAGGATAGTTTTTTCCCCCCGGAAAAGCTATCCCGGGATATTCTTCCCCCCTCGGTAAATTCTTTCACCGGGGGAAAGAATATACCAGGATAGATTTTCCCCCAATTCTTTTTAATTTTAAAATCATATAAACTTAGAATTTTTAAAAATAATTTGAATAGTTGTACCTTTATTAGCTTAAATACCAATTTTTGTGTAATAAATTCCATTAAAACATGTTTACTCACGATTTTAATTTTGTTTGTAATTTTCTATTTTAGCGTTATAATCAGGGGGAAAGTTTTTACTGGTATATTCTTTCCCCCCTTCAAAAATTTGCATAAAGTTTTAATATAATTCTGCGCATTCTTCAAAAACACGTCATTAAATTAAAATGATTATTTTGTTATCATGATACTTTTCATAAATTCATAAAATTATTGAAATAAAACCCATGAACTACCTTAACCATTTTAAACTTAGTTTCCCTAAGCAGCCTAAGCAAAACCTTAAAACCAAGCTAAAATTCATAACAAACGAACAACAATATAAAAAAGAGGGGGGGGGAAAGAATATCCCGGTTTTTAACCGGGATAGTTTTTCCGGGGTTAAAGAATTTACCGAGGGGGGAAAGAATTTACCGGTGTTTTAGCGGGATGGTTTTTCCGGGGGGAAAACTATACCGGCTTTTTACCGGGATAGATCTTCCGGGGGGAAAAAAGAAGGGGAGAAAAGATATCCCGCGACACCGGCGTTGCTTTGTTTGGTGGAACTCGGAAAACCACACTGGTGTAAAAATGGGAAAAATGTGAAAGGAATTCGACTCTTACAGCTTTAAATGAGCTAATTCAGTTTAAACAGGTGTGAAATAAAAATATTTTTAATTCTAATGCTTTTTAAATATTTTAAATTTAATATAATATTATGTTATCTGTCATTATCAATTTAGTACTAATATGAGTTATCATGACTTTGCAGCAAGTTATCCTTTATCTGCTGAAACAACAGTTGGGAAAATTTTATTTAGAAAAATGTAGTCACAACTAGGGC
Organism: Microlaimidae sp. YZB2_3; assembly: GCA_030248175.1. Lineage (NCBI taxonomy): Eukaryota > Metazoa > Nematoda > Chromadorea > Desmodorida > Microlaimidae > Microlaimidae sp. YZB2_3. Next base: position 14,894 of record JASAMX010025803.1, read on the forward strand.
CCGACCGGATATCCAGTCCGGTCCGGTGGATCGGGTAGATCGGGTGATTTTTGGATCCGGTCCGGTCCGGCCGGTCCGACCGGATCTGAGATAGATCCGGCCAGATCTGATTGTTTTTTTTGCGGGAATAAAAAGAAAAGTTGTTAACATCTTGTTATATGCCGTTACGACACTCCCTTCAAAAAATTTTAAGGTGAACAGAAAGCTTAGTGTATTAAGAGGTGTGTTAATAATGTTTTATGTTCTGCAACACAATCATTAGCTATCTTTTGTTTCTTCAGTGTTATACCAACCATTTTAAATGACTGCCGCGACACTCTCGACAGTAAATTGTGTTTTAAAACTTGTTTTGGTTTTATAAGTTATAAGAAAAACTCAAATAATTGTTTTACACAACTGCATCCAAGTTAAGGTATAAGTTTCTTATTCTTATATTTACTTAAACTTCACTATCCTGTTTCTATATGTTTTAAAATCAATCCTTTATTGTTTATAACTCCTCTACTAACTTCTATTGTTTTTTATTCTATTTTTTATTAAATTTTATATATTAACATTAATAATATATTTATTGTATTAGTTTGCTTACACTACACTAATGCACATTAGCAATAGCATGCATTATATTCTTTGATCTCAAACTCTTAATTCACATTCCTATGTGTTTTTTTATATTTATTTGCTTCTGTATGATATTTGGTTTGTTTTTTGATACTTTGCTCTTGCGTGCTCGTGATTTATGCTTATACTAACTTCAATTAAGATTTTGATTTACTGTATTTTTATGTTGCGCGTTTTCTTGTGGGTGTTTTTTAATCAGTAGATAATTAAAAATATTAGATGCTATTTTAGATAAAATATGACTGATCCAACCACTATTTGGCATTATTTTGCTGAGAAAAAAGGTGACAAAACCATAGCTCTATGCCCAATTTTTACCAGTAATCAAGGAATACAAACGGGGAAATGACCCCAGATCATTTAGTACCAGTCTCATGTGGAATCATCTGCAAAATACCCACCAAGAAGAATTCAGATCTCTGAAGCAGGTTACAAGAGAAAAAGAAGTAAAAAGAAAAGCCATCACTGAAAAGAAGGAATCCCTCTACAAGTTGGAAGAAGGAACTGAACAAGAAGTTGCAAAGAAGCAATCCAAGATTAATGATCTATTTCCAGCCCAGAAAGCCTATTCTATAGCCCAGAAAGCCTATATCAGTTATCTTTTGAAAATTTAATTCAAAGTTGTATTTTGATTTTATAAATTCCTACCAAAATTTTATTCTATTTATTTACAGAATTAGTATTTTCTAACAGTTCCAATTTGTTCCACTTTTTAATATCAAGAAAATTTCAGGAACTAATTTTATATTTAGTTAGCCAGGAAATATTTATCAGCTCCTCCTGCATCAGTGGCAAGTGAACGAGCCTTCAAGGTTGCACAATTGATATCTGAGGGTGATCGCTCTTCTTTAAAACCGGAAAATGTGAAGAAACTCCTGTTTCTTAAGTACAACTTGAAGGCATTGGATTACAAATTCTGATAGTGATGACTGTTTTGTTGGGCTGAACATATATTTTTAGTGTTATTATCTGGTCTGTTCAGATTATTTAGAACACAAATAAAACTGTTGGTGTATTAAATGTTACTTTTTTGTTGCTTTGGTAGTTTGTATTTAGCAAGTAAATGGCAACTTATTATTTTATTATAGTTATTACTATTGATTTTAAATTCTATCTTTCAGATCCAGATCCAGATCCGGATCCGGTCCAGCCGGATCTACCTTTGGATCAGGTCCGGTCCGGCCGGATCCAAAATCATGGATCCGGTCGGGCCCTAGTCACAACAAATTCCAGAAAAAAAATTTCCTTGCAAAATGCAGTTACAAAATTAAAATCCGTTGAATTTGTTATCCTATTAAACAAAAGTAAACCATGATTCTGTAGCCAAATTTAAGCGACTCGTGATCGGTTCACTTAGGTAATGCATTGTATTGTGTAATGTTCGTTCTATGTTTGCTAGAATAAAATTATGATTATGAAAAGTCTTTGATCCAATTTTTTCCTTTAAAATTTTTTTTAGATATTGGGATCCATTAAAATCCGACAAAACGCGTCAAAAAGTGGTATTTAGTGATTCTCACAGAAACAATTTAAACTTTTCTTGCTAATATATATTGTGATTTAATTCAAAATATTTTTTAAAACAATATTGCTCTCGGACAAAAAACTTCAATATTATATTTAAATCTTTCCCAAATTTTAACTAAAGAATTTTTGTTGAGTAAAAATTCAAAGCAAATTTTTCCTAAATAATTTTTTACCAACAAATGCAATTAAAATTATCCCATTCTTTAATATTATAATATGTTCTCACTAAATTTTTCCTTGTGGATTTGATCTAAATTAATTGGATTTAATTAGAAGTACTCAGCTCTAAGTTTTTTGCTAGTGAGGTAGTAGCAAGTTATTTTTTTAAGATTTATCTTGCAGTACTTAAAGGTGCCGTGCGGAGCAAACTTTTTGTCTACAATTTTGATAATTTTCAGTTAAAATCTTACCCCTGCTCCCAATAGCCCACAAAAATGTTTTCAACAACATATCTCCAGTGGGTCAGGAGATAGGACTCTCCGAAAATGGCGTTTTTCGACAATTCTGTACGTGAAATATTGCTCAATGGGTATAACGATTTAAGTTACAAATTATTTTTGAAACCCTGCTTTATTTATTTGCTAAAAACACGAAGTATAAGAAAAAAGTTTGGGCAAACTTCATATAATTCATGGGGTCGTTTGGTGTTTTTCACAAAAAAATCGCGGGTTTTTTGTACAGGAAACGCAATATTTTTACAAATACTGCACTAATCTTAACAATCAAGGTATCAAATTAAAGTAGAAAGGAGCCGTTTTTTTTGAGTACATAATTTGTTACTTAAATCAGTATACTCACTGAGCAATATTTTACGTACAGCATTTTCAAAAAACGCCGTTTTTGTGGGGTCATAACTCCTAAACTACTGGAGATATTTTGTTGAAAAAATTTTTTGTGGGTTATTGGGGACAGGAGTAAGGTTTTTACTAAAAATTATGAAAATTGAAGACAAAAAGTTTGATTCCGCACCGCACCTTTAAGCAATTTACGACTACAAAAAATGGTATTCACTTTTTTAAAAAATCTTTTAAGACATGGGTATCACACAAAGGACGTCCAAAAAGATTTATAATTGGTTTATAATTATCTTTATAATTTGATGCCAGAATATAATTTTGTCTCAAAGTTTTCGTTTTTGTTAGGGCGAAAATTTCGCCTACAAAGTCCACAAACCTTAAACGTTTGTTTTATGAAACTTATCTCCAGAGCACGCTTTTAAAATTTCAAAATCGCCATTTTTACAGTTGCAGTGGTTTATTACTTTTTAAATAACGTAAATTTTAAAAATAATTTTTTAAAAAAGGCAATTTCGCGATTATCAAATCATGCTTTAGGTATGTACATATTGTTTTAAAGTTTTAACTAACATTGAATTGAAAAAATACTGTATAGAAAAAAACAAAATAAAAAACAATTTAGAATCTAATGTTTTGACCAAAATAGTAGAATAATAAGATAATA
>JASAMX010025804.1:0-44365 GCA_030248175.1 Microlaimidae sp. YZB2_3
CAACGAAAAACCAGACACAGTTCCTTTCGTCTTTTCAAACGACATTGCCGATAACGATACTCTTGAGCTAATCAATGAGCAAAAATTGGATCCCCAATTTCGAGATATTTATAAATATCTAGCTGATCAAGTACTGCCCAAAGCAAGAGCTCAACAAAAGAAAGTTATTCATTGGTCAAAAAGATACTTTCTTCGGAATGGTGTTCTCATGCATTCCTTGAATCAGAAACGACGCCGTAGTCCACAATTTGTTGGTCAAATTGTGTTACCTCAAGGAAAACGTCGTTTAGAAGCTCTTCGTTCAGCACATGACGACATTTTGTCAGCTCATCTTGGTACTCATCGCACCTTAGCTAATCTCGTTATCCGTTTTTTCTGGCCTAAAATGAGTGATGATGTAAAGAATTACGTCAAATCTTGTGACGTTTGTAAAAAACGTAAGTCCTATAGCCAAGAGGCCTGCTGAAGATGGTGCCTATTACAGTAGGTAACATTTTTGATCGTATCGCTATGGATATCCTTGGACCACTTACACAAACCGAACGAGGCAACAAATACATACTAGTCGTCACTGAGTATTTAACACGCTACGCTATGTGTTTTGCATTGCCGGATCAGAAAGCCGAAACAATCGTACGCGTTCTATTAGAAAAGGTCATAACTGTCCATGGTTGTCCTTTGGAGATTCTTACCGACCGAGGTATCAATTTCCAGAGCCAAATATTGGCACAGTTATGCGACATTACCGATACCAAAATCTTCACAACCGCATATCACCCACAAACAAATGGCCTCACGGAACGTTTCAATGACCACAGCAATGCTTACCCCTTATGTCAACGAGCATCATGATGACTGGGACTTTGCGTTACCTTTTGTGACAAGTGCTTACAATCGGTCACTGCAAATATCGATTGGTGAAAGTCCTTTTTATCTGATGTTTGGGCGTGACATGCGGGTACCCATTGATGCGAAGTATGAATTGGTCGCTCCCCTTATGTCGATTATGAGGATAATTGATTTGACCATGCTCAGTTGTAATGACTCAAGCTCGTGATCTTTTAAAACAAGTAATACCAAAAGCACAAGAGCTTAAAAAACGTAATTACGATAAAAAAATCCACTCTAAACCCATCGTAATTGGTAGTCTAGTCCTTAAACATAACCCAGCCATTAAGGTTACTGAATGTGCCAAATTCGTTAGTCGATGGACAGGACCTTATAAGGTCTGAAAATTGACCAACAAGGGCATAGCTCAAGTTACGCTCCTTTCTTACGCCAATCAGAAAGTTGAATGGGAACTTGCGGTTAAAACCCTATACACCCCGAAAATCCAATCCTACTCCCGAACGTCGTATACAACCCACAAGACAGTGCAAAACACAATCCAAACAGATAGCGTTCTGTGATCTTTCACGCGTAGTTGCTAACACAATTAATAGCGTAGGATAATAACATATTATTTTGGTGAAACATTACCGTGTTGGGACATAAAAAAATAAGAGCAAAGCAGGTGTTGCTCTCTTCAAAAATGATTGCAGCTCGAAACCAGAATGAAGTTTATAGAACGTGACTGCAAATCAAGGTGGGGAAGGTAAGGGACTGGTATGGAACATTAAAAATACCAGTGCAATTTTTAGAGCTGAATTTTGGGAAGTCTGATGGGGTCAGACTTCCACAAAAAGGTTACACAGAGGGGAAACGCTTGGGGGGAAGCTAAATTGCTGGGCTGATAGCTTCACCCGGGTAGTTAAGGGGCGAAACCTTGAGACAACGGATTTTTAGATTGGATAACGTTTAGCGACCCAAGCAGTGCTTGAGTTTTCAAAAAGTTCGTTAAGACCTTTGGGTGTGCTTGGAAAATATGGAGCTACCAAGCGGGTAACGAACTGTATAAAGCACTGAAGGAAGTTTGGTCGTGGGGATTAGTTTTCAACGAAACATTAAAATTACTGGCGCAATTTTAATGGTTCGTTGAGGGAAAAAGAGAGGGTTTGGCCAGTGGTTTGGGCTCCGTGATTTATATGTGTCGTGCGGGACTATCTTGTATGAAGTGGGTGTATTTTGTAACTTAGATTGTGAAGACGGAATATATGCCGTGTTTACGTGCTTTGTGAATAAAGTACTGCGTTGACAGATTGAATTACTTATAAAGATAAATAGGTTATACGATAGATTACACAAAAACGTTTATTTTTAATGAGCGTTTACGGCGAGTGTAACAAACCGCGTTGCGGCGAACAAAGGCATAGTTTACACTTTGCGCACATTGAGCAATTGAGCATTATGGTTTAAAAAGACTTTTTAGAAGGCGTTGAGAACGCCAAGGCTTTAGCTTTTGAGCCCGTTTGAAAACCCGTTTTAGAACGGAAACACAATTTTTACTTAAAGAAAAATTAAACAAATTTATAAGTTTTTGGAACTTAAAATTATGTAACTTAAATTGATAGATTAGTTGTTTCAGTTAGAGGCTTAGATTTTGAATTAGCTAAATATTAGTTTTTTTAGAAGTTTACCAATTGAAAAACACAACGATATTTTTACGAGGTCAGTGGGTGCCCTTGACGACACGCCACTGAGGGTTTTGTGTAACCTAATTAACTTAATTAAAACGGTGTACGATTTGTGCAGACTTTGTGCAAAATTCTTTGTTAAAAATACCTTTTACCACGATCGTAACCACTCCACCAAGTCACGTCGAGAATTACGCCCTAATCTTAATAGAAGAATTCACAGACAGCCTCTGTGAATCCTTCTCTCAACACACAGTGCCTACTTAAGTTGGTTATAACCAACTATAAATGTTGGCATCTCAATTGGGGGTTTCAACGAATAAAAATAAGGGTAGGTGAGTAAAAATACCTAATCTGGGTCTGCCAACTTGGGTTCCGAAGTCACGAAGCAACCAGTATCCAGGTAATAAGCGCCAAACAATAATTGCGGAACCCATTGGGCCCACGTATTGCGTGGAGCACACGTACTGTTAACTGCTATAGGCAACTGTTTTGACACGCGCGGCGACAGGCGCGGGCTACTGTAATTTGATTACAGCGCATACATTATTATAATTTAATAATGTTTTTAAATTGAAAAATGGAACTTATGATTGAACGCGGGTGTAGTGGCTACTTAAAGCATGAATTAATATTGTGAGTTTAGTTGACCTACGCTGCTCAACGCTATCCGCCACATAATAATAACAATAATAATAATAATATAAATAATAATAATAATAAAAAGTAGAAGAAAAGAGGAAGGGAATGAAAAAAAATACCCACCCCTCTAATACGGTAGACACTGACCCGCGGCCCCGGGGCCCCTTCGCCGCTCCCCCCCCACCCACCACCCAAGCTGAAATAGAAATAGGAAGGGAAAAAAAGAAGAAAAACAGAAAATAAACGGACAAAAGAGCGGCAAAGGAAATACAGCTGATATAACGCTATCAAAAAAATAACAGGTAAAATAAAAGCAAGCAAACTCCAAAAAACCCAGAAAATAACAGACTTAAATAACAAAAAAAACAACAAAAACATTTAAAGAAATCAGCGAAATAGATAAGATCAAAAACCTCAAAACACGTATTATAGAAAAAATTACTCAATTTAAAACCCATATACAAATAATGCAAGTCTAAATAAGGCTAAAGATGGTTATATATAGTATATATTGGAAATAAAAAAAACTACAATACATACTCGGTTCTTAAAACTTCATGACCACACAAATTACCGCACACTCTTATGTCCTCACCCCATTTCTCCACTCCAACCATCTACAACTCACCCAATAGCAATTTTTTTTTATTCCAATTTTTTACACATAAAAAATCCAATCAATTTTAGACGTTAAAAATTGGTTTTTCTATTACAAAATGATTAATTATTAGGAAACAAGTTGTTGAAATAAGCTGTTTAATTTTTAATCTTAAAATTTTGTTCAAAATTTTTAATTGCTCTATTGTAATTTGATCAAAATTGTGAAAAGTCACTAAAATCAGCCAGGATTAATTTTCCTATTATCAAAACAAAGACATTCACTACCGTCCTACCGCTTATAACAAACAATTAATAACCAATATTTTCTATTAATTGGTGATACCTTATGATAATAATCTCTATTTTTTTATTCAGTGAATAAAATGCACAGACCAGATTTTCGCTTCGATAAATGTAGGATTATTTGTGCAAATTATTATTTTTTACAGAAAATCCGGGTTTTTCCGAACTTCGTATAGCAGAAGTTGACAAAAATTATGGTTCATGTCTGGGAGGAGATACAATCTGGATGCGATGTGCCTCCAAAGTCCGCAGAGGTTTGAATTTTTATTATTATTATTCATTTGCTAGTTTTTAGCTTTATAGTTGCATAAATACAAATCATTACAATGTAGAAATATATATCGTATGATACCTATGGTATATTTTTTGTACTATGTAAAAAAAGAACCGCGTAAAGGTGTATATGTAACCTAACAAACTTATGATCAGCTATACATGTGCACAAATTAGCGTAATGTTTTATTGACGTTCTTACCAAAATTTTGACTTTTATGATCGGCTTTCGGTCGCAAAACTTCAGTTTAAATATAAAAAAGTTTAATAAAAAAATAACAATTTTTTTAAATAAATAATTATTTTAAAAAAACCTGACTATAATATTAATTTTTTGGGTGCAGGAACAAATAATCCAAGTAACTAGGTCCAAATAATCCAAGCATGGGAAAAAATAATCCAAGTTCACTAGGACCAAATAGTCCAAGGTAGGTACAAATAATCGAAACAAGAGCCCTGAGAGTTGGATTATTTTTTCGCACTTGAGCTCATATTTAACTTATGCAAATTTTTGATCTTTTGATCGCTATTTCAAAAAATCGCGCAGGCAGCAATGAAATTTCCATTTCAGAGCTAAAGTTTAACAATAATTAGATAGATTTTTGGAAGTTTCTCGAAAATTCTTCAACAATATAAATGTTTTTTCAGTTTTAATGGACACACAAACTTCACCTTAAGAGTTTTATTCTATTATCAATCACAGCTCAAAATTTCGGTTTTGTCGATCTACTTTGAATTTTTAAGTGAAAAAAATTATTTGTTACTTCACTACCAAAATCGTCCATCGAATTAAGTTTTTTTAAAAAAAAAGCAAAGAAATAATTTGAAAATGCAAATAAATTTAAAAAGCCTGTCTTCCAAAAGTCCGATGCTAAGAAGAAGGAAGGAAACAGACAAAAAACCCCAACAAGCCGCAAAAAAAATTAAATGAGCGACTTTAAGTTTATTTAATTTGAAATATATTCAAAGTTAATCAGTCTGCATTTTTAAGATGTTTTATTGTTTTAAATTAGTTTTGACAAAAAATTAGTTTAAAAAAAAGTTTGCAAAACATTCTATGTATGGCATCTCATTTTAATTATTTATAAAATTAGTACAAAAATACAGCGGAGCTCCAAAGGTTTTGCTGGATTAAAATGTTAAAAAAAGAGGCATAGAAAGCTTGGCATTCACAGTCTTAGTTTAGAGATTAAGTTTAATTTCAAGAATTTAATTTAAGAGTTTTTAATTTAAAAGTTTGATAATTCAAGAGTTTTAAGAGTTTAATATTATATAAATTTAGATTTGTCCTAAAATGTTTTTTTTTATTCTTTTCTAGTTTAGTGCGATAATTTCAGCATCAATGTCAAATACTTATTTTGGCATTTTAATACTATTATTGCTCTTATTAAACTGTTCTTATTAAACTCTTATTGTTCCTAAATTATGTACTACATTAATAGGGTAGTGGATTTTTATGTAAAAAATTTCCCGCTGTTTTGATTTTATATTGATCTTTGTATAAAAATTAAAAAAAATTGAGTTTAAAATAAAAAAATAATATTAAAATCAATTAAAATATGGAAAATGTTATCTTGATTTATTTGGACCTAGTGAAACCTTTGTTTGGCTTATTTGTTCGAACTTGGCAACGCTGACGCAAAGATTTTGGATTATTTGTTCGCATTTGGGAACAAATAATTCAAGACGCGCTGGATTATTTGGACCTCGGATTAAGGCTGGTTCATACTTATGACAAAACGTCCTTTGAACAAAGTCCAAAAGACAAAAGTCCTTTGGACTTTGTCTAATGGACAAACACAGCGTCAAAACGTCCTTTGGATTTTGTCCAAAGGACAAAGTCCAAAGGACAACGTGTTCATACTTTTTGTTCTTTGGACTTTTCCCTTTGGATTTTGTCCTTTGGACTTTGTCCAAAGAACGTTTTGTCATAAGTATGAACCAGCCTTTATTTGTTTGCACACTCTAATTTTTTACCCGCAATAAAAAATAAATCACTAAAATGCAATAAATAAGCTGTAGACGTTTTCGCAGTTAGACGTCCAATACAAAACATCAAAGTTTGCGAGCTACCTTTGTATGATTGAGTTCACTTAGTTTTTCTACCAGTAAAAATGTGTAATAACTCCACTACATGCGGCCAACAAAGATCATAGCGATTATAAGGGTTAGCGCCAGGCATTCTTTGTCATTACTGTTTGCTTCTGCGTAAATTCATGAATCTCACATTACAAATAATTTGTATACGCTGTCGTTTAATTAGCATGAGCAAGAATGCATGCATTCTTGGCATGAGCATGGGTTGCCCCAGATGGCTGAGCATTCAGTATCATGATTACTATGGGGAATCACGACGGTTAATTTAATGTGCACAAAGGTTTCGAGAAGAATTGAAAATAATTTCTATAAGACCGGGAAAAATAAGGATAAAAATATGCACAACCAGCTGTTGTTTTTTTTAGAAAATTTACTTTATGTTTATGTTATTTCCGTGTATTATGATCGTGTTTTTTTCGTTAACCAACGTCATATACAATTATTTTTAAATCTTCTCGAGACCTTTTTGTACATTCAATTAACCGTCGTGATTCTTCATACGTTTATTCTTACTGAGCGGTTTTCAAATTTCGAATTCAAAAACAATTTATGGTAGTTAACAGTTGTAAATGCACTTTGCAGACAGAAATATCGCTAACGTAAGATCATAGGATTGCGTTTTTTTATTTATTTATTTTATTAAAGCCGAGCAAACAGTGCTGACAACATAAACAAACACTTAGCATAATAACAAAAATATATAAGAAAGGAAAAATGAGACACTTAGAACAAACTGCTTGTAAAAAAAGGTCCCATTTAAATGGGACCTGGTCCCATTTAAATGGGACTTTTTGATTTTGGTCCCATTTAAATGGGATCCCATTTAAATAAGTCCCATTTAAATGGGATCCCATTTAAATGGGATCCCATTTAAATAGGTCCCATTTAAATGGGACTTATTTAAATGGGATCCCATTTAAATGGGACCTATTTAATTGGGATCCCATTTAAATGGGATCCCATTTAAATGGGACCTATTTAAATGGGATCCCATTTAAATGGGGTCCCATTTAAATGGGACCTATTTAAATGGGATCCCATTTAAATGGGATCCCATTTAAATGGGACCTATTTAAATGGGATCCCATTTAAATGGGACCTATGAATAAAAAAAATTACAACAATTTTTTTAATTAATAAATACGCATCATTTTATATTGTTTTTTATTTGAGCGGCGGTCTGACGGGCGTAATTAAAAAACAAAAAAATTTATTAACGCATCATTTTTAATTCTTTTCGCGTGAGCGGCGATGGGATATGCCACACACACACACACACATACGTTTTTTTTAAATTTTTCTTTAAATCATTTTCAGCAAACTTTAACTTCAATTTATGACTTATATTTTGTAAATACACGAAAATTAGAAGAAAAAAAATCAGCGTTCTATTTAATTTTTAAAAATTATATTAGCACTGATATTTAAATGGTTTTTTTAAATTTAAATTTTTCATAAAAAGTAATTATATTGTTTTTTTAATACAACCCTATTTTATAGCTGACGAATATTGAAAAATATTTTGATCTAGTTTCGTGAAAAAGGTTCTTTTTAGTTTTTCTGTAAATACTGTTTTGTTTACTGTAAAAATATCATTTAAATAAACCCAGCCCCTTAAAAAAACTTAAGATTTTAATAATCACCTTATTGCCAATGTTAATCTTACTCCTGAGTGTCGAAAGAAGTATTAAAAAATAAAATAGAAAAATTAAAAGTTATGTTCCGCGCTTTTAAAACAATTATTTCTTAAGAAAATCCGCAATTTTTCTTTTAAAGAATTAACAAAATCACAAAAACAGTTTGCAATTATGTTCGGTTTTTTAAAACCTTCGAATTCCTAAACTATGAAAAAACAGTTTTTCTTCTTTGACATTATTTTTTAAACTTTAGTTTGGTTTATTAAACATATAAATTCATTGATTAACAGTTTCGGAGTATACGTAAAATATTAAGAAGGAATTTTAATTATATACAAAACAACATTTTACTTTCATTTAGTATGTAGTTTTTAAGACAAGGAAATATTATCAGGCGTAAACAATTTACTGTTAAGTTTTGGATCAAAATATAACAGACTAGTAAAGAAATTTGAAATAACACTAATTTCCAATACACTAATAATCATCATAATAATCATAATAATAACAATAATGATATAATCATAATGATTAATAATAATCATTTTGATCATAACAGTCTTGATATTTTACTTTGGAGAACCAAATAAACAATTTGGTAGTTTGGTAATTGAAATTCAGAGTGATTGGTAACTGAAAAACGTGCCAATTTTTTATGCTCTATTCATAGAGCGTTTATCATGGCTAGTTATATATGATTTTCAACATGGAAGCTTTTTACTATTTAATTTCTAAGTTTGTGTGTTTGTTTCTAAGTTAGAAAAATTAAAACGTAAAAGGTCCCAAACTGAATATAAATTTAACTGAAACAAAGAAAAATGACGTGAAATTGAAAAAAACGACTTTTTTTATTTTTATTCTTTTATGAATAGTGCATATTGTGATTTTCGATAAAGGTTTGCTAATATTTTTAAATTTTAAAATCTTAATTTTAATTAATCACCTTGCTATGTAAACAATATGAATTGATTTTCTCTGTAAAAAAATAAATCCTAATACATAAATTGTTACAGCAACTACCTTAGTATCTAAATTTTTAATTTAAACTATTAGGTGCACACAATTGAAGTTCGTTCTTGTTCAAAGCTGCTTCTATAGTTCTATAAAAAATAATAAATAAAAGATTATTCTGCTAAAAGTTTTTTTTGCTTTGCATGCTTATGATTTTCTATTGCTTTTTTTAATAAACATTATTTTTATTTTAGTTTATGAATATTATTTTAAAACACTTGATATTTATTTTTCTGTAGCCGAACTCGATAAGCCATAAAAACTGTTTGAAAAATAAAAAAACCAAGAAAATATACAGAATAAATAACATTTTAATTTGTAGATTTTTTAAACCGTTTGGCAAATTTTGTGATTTGATTTTAAATATATTCCAGAAAAAATTTTTTTATTCAAGGTTTTTTAATTAATAACGAAGCTAAAAGCATTTGTGTGTCTGTGTGAGTGTGTGTGTGGCATATCCGACCGCCGCTCACGCGAAAACAATTAAAAATGATGCGTTAATATTTTTTTTTTAATTTTTTAATTACGCACGTCAGACCGCCGCTCAGATAAAAAATATAAAATGATGCGTATTTATTTATTAAAAAAATTGTTGTAATTTTTTTTATTCATAGGTCCCATTTAAATGGGATCCCATTTAAATAGGTCCCATTTAAATGGGACCCCATTAAAATGGGATCCCATTTAAATAGGTCCCATTTAAATGGGATCCCATTTAAATGGGATCCCATTTAAATAAGTCCCATTTAAATGGGACCTATTTAAATGGATCCCATTTAAATGGGATCCCATTTAAATGGGACTTATTTAAATGGGATCCCATTTAAATGGGACCAAAATCAAAAGGTCCCATTTAAATGGGACCAGGTCCCATTTAAATGGGACCTTTTTTTACAAGCAGTTTGTTCTAAGTGTCTCATTTTTCCTTTATTATATATTTTTGATAATAACAACATCAACCTGATGTCAATATATTTTAATGTTAATTGTCTTTGCAACAAATCAATTTTCACACATGATTGTTGTTACACAAACGTGTCTCTGAGCAATATATTACACATTTTCCTTTTATTTTTATGATATATATATATATATATATTGTAATACAATGTTTAGTTGTAATAAAATAATTCTTTATAGAATTATGCGAGTGCCGTTACTATCAACACGATTCACTATGACTTTATAGCAAGCTAAATATATTAATCAAGCTCAATTTCAGCCTACTATTGTTTCAAAAATATTATATTAAATTACATACACCCAAGGTTTAAAGTTAAAAGCAAACTTAACAAAAATAATGTGTTTTTTTTGTTTTGTAGACCAAATAAAGATTAAGTTTTGTGATGCTGCTAATGGATGGGAAGCAAATGGAATATTTACTGTAAACGAAGTTTATGAACAGGTTTATATTATTAAATTATAGTGCAATTAAATGAAAACCGTAAATAGAACCACACTTAAATACCAATGGTTATATGTAAGTTCTGTATTTTTGTAATAAAATAAGTATCGCAAAAATTCTAGATAACAATATTACCTGCGTTTTATACGGTTTACTTTATAATTCAAAGTTTCAGTGCCTAACACTATTCATTATGTAAATTCATACCTCTTTTACAGAAAATTATAAAAACGGCCAAAGTGCATTTCTGGATTGTAAATTTTAGCAAGTAAAACTCCAGAAAGATTATTTTTAAGATCAGCTTACGAGTCCCCCATGACGATGCCTAATATAAATATAAAGATAAAGAATAAATAAATACAAGTTTAATCAAACATATCTGTAACACTGTGGATTTAAACTTAAAAAAATATATTAGTTATAGAATACATAGAATTAAAATAGTTTACTGCTATTAAATGTTAGTAAGCAAAAGTCAGTAAACATAACATATGTTGTAAATTTATTCCCTGAACAGTTGGAAGGTAAAGATAAATAATAAACACTAAATTATCACCCTAAATTTGTTTTGAATACCTAAGAACAAGATTAATATACAAGTCAGTTAAATTTTAAGCGGGTTAAATTAAAACAATAGAATATTATTGTATGTCAGTAAAAGTAATAAAACACAATTATAGAATAAAAAATCAAATGAAAAATAAAATACATTTGAATTGTGGTTTTATGATGTGCACCACAGTTTTGCATATTTTCAGAAGCAACTGTCCATCAAACTCAAACAGTTTTTTTTTAATTTTTTGGAAAATTTTTGTTGCAGTTTTATAAATTAAATTTGTGGCGTATTTTAGCACTATGTCTATGTAGTAACTTGAATAAAATCATTGAAATCTGAAACAAAAAGTGGCTTTTACCGCAACTTTAAGGAGCAGTATACCTTAAAAATCAATTTTTGACGTATTTTAGCATCATTTTAATGCCTTTTTTTGCTTTGGTATATACTAAAATAGTAACAAAATGTACTTGTAAAAAATGATCACCATCTTTCCCATCGGTAAAATTCAATCTGTTTAAATAATTTTACTAGCCCTAATATGTGATTTTGTTTACAAAAACGCTGTTTATGAGATATGAGTTTACGTGTTTTTTTTCTACTCAAAAATAGTCAGGATTTCGTAAAATGTATTTGCGCATCTTGCGTAAGTAAAGTTCACGTTTAGATTTTGATTATTTTCAAAACGCCTCCTTATGCGGATCCCTGCGTGAGAAAAAGGGTGCACGTCAATGTTCACTTATACAGAACATCAGACGGAGAATGCAGCCCACCTGTAGATTTCGTTTACCTCCCAGTCGATGAAGGTATGATCAAAAATATATTATACTATTATAGTATTGTATTTTTAGTATGATTATATTTTATAGTATAAATGTGTTGTACCATTAAAAGGTCACTTCAGAATACCATTAAAAATAATGTTTTATCTAGTAAAAATAACTTCATTACAGGATTTCACATAAGTCAACAGCTGATCGAAGAACTTCTAAAAAAAAATATAAATTTTTAGTTTATCGATTGTTGTAAATAGAATGTAGACTTTTCAGAATAATAGTTTTGCATGATTTTTTTA
Source organism: Microlaimidae sp. YZB2_3 (assembly GCA_030248175.1). NCBI lineage: Eukaryota > Metazoa > Nematoda > Chromadorea > Desmodorida > Microlaimidae > Microlaimidae sp. YZB2_3. Next base: position 12,110 of record JASAMX010025804.1, read on the forward strand.
AATAATAATTATAGCGAAAATAAACCCTATATTATCAAAGGCGGATAATCTATAACAAACGTTTATTGTAATGGAATGACAAAGCAAAAAGCAAACAAATTCTTTAAAAATCAGTTTTTTTAAAATCATGCTTAATTACTGTAAAAGCACAAACAAATGCCTGCCTTAAATAGGATTTTATTAAAAAACCGCGTTCAATATATGAGACACATGCTTTTGTTAGATTGTCTACCTTTGCCCTTATGATTATGGCTATTATGATTTACCACACTGTGTACTTAAATTTTTTTTCTTAATGACTTTGAGTTTTAATTGGCTTAAGTAAAACCATACCATACTTGACTAGTACTTTTTTATTTCAATAAAAATTATTTAATGTGCGATTTACTATCAACTTTTATATATTTTTCATTATAATTATATTTATAAAATATTTTACCTCAAAAGATTAGAAATATACGCACCTTGCACTGGAACTCCGTTTATACATGAAGTATGCAATATACATAAGCGTCATCATAATGGATAATTACCGTATCTCCTACTTATCTTTCGTAGTATGCAGATCAACCGATCGAAATTTCGCGCGTTTTCCATCGGCTGATCTGCATACTACGAAAGATAAATAGGAGATACGGTAATTATCCATTATGATGACACTTATGTATACTGCATACTTCATGTATAAACCGAGTTCCAGTGCAAGGTGCCTATTACTTTGTTGTTTATTTTAAAACTGTAAATTTTAACGCTGGAATGATTTTCCTTTATAAAATCAATTGTAGTTATTCCGTATACCGTAGCTAACAATGTCTGTTTCGATAATAGTGCCGCGCTTAATCAGTTTGCACACTCAATAGCTTGGCTTTTTTTGTTGATAACTTTTTCCCGCATACATTTTTCCCATTTTTAACCTCGTTTGTACTTTCCCCGCAGGTCCGCCGGCTAAACAACCTTGCTACTTTCCCGCCGTTTACGACCGGGATCCGTTCGGTGGGGCTTCGTACCCGGATTCCGGGATCAACGGCTGCGATCGACCCGGCGACGATCCCGGCGGCGGAAATCCCCACGAAATCGACGGATTTAACTTTCAGGGCGGCGGCGGTTTTCGCCGAATGAGCAATTTGCCGATAGGTATATATATTTAAAGGGGAAAGATTAATATTTAATCCACTTTATTCGGTAATATTTGCTGAATAATAAATTCGCAAAAATCAAAAGACGCTACGGATTTCACGTCAGGATTTTAAGGACCCTCAAAATGTCATATAGTATTCGCAGACCTGTGCACGGTCTGGAAATGCACCCCCCCCCCCGTTTTATTGGAGGATTTGCCCCCCCCCCGTTTTATTGGAGGATTTCCCCCCTTTTTATTGCCCCCCCGCGAAAAAATGAAAAAGTACTCTAAAATTATGACACCATTTTTGACCTATGATGACGCCATAATCGCAAATTTTTTGCAGTTTTTAGGCTATTTCAATGTATTTTAAACCATTTTAGACCTATTTTAACCTTATTTTCTTTTTTTTGTCCTTTTTTTCCTTTTTACATTCTTTTTTTCTCTTTTTTTTTTTCTCTTCCCCCCTGTTTGCCCCCCCCCGTTTTATTGCCCCCCCCCCCGTTTGAAAAAAGTTGCCCCCCCCCCGCGCCCCCCTCCCCGTTTCGGAATTTTCCCCCCCCCAATAAATCTTCGGGGGGGGCAGTGCACTGGTCTGGTATTCGTGATCATGTCATATATCTTTTGTTCTGTGGGATTGGTTGTGGCAGAAGCTGTTTTAGCGCTGGGGAAAAAATTGATCTCCAATAAATGTACGGATATCCAATTTTTTCCTAAGCACCAGTTGTTTAAAAGTAATTCAAAGCGTCACAACTTTGTGAAGATCTTTAACACTATACAACTTCCGTTTAAATGGGAGGGTTTTGACAATCGTGTTCTAAAATCAAAAGAGATAAATTCGTACGATAAACTGTGCGGTGTAGTGAAAGTAAAGCGTTACAGTTACAAAAAAAAATTTTATTTATAGCACAATTAAAAGTTATAAACAGCAAAATTTGACTTAACTGAATAAAGTGGATAGTGACACATATGTCACCCTGGTTCGGACACATATTTGTAATTTATTATATGCGGTGTGATAACCAAAGCTTAGTGGAAAATGTTTTACAATACCCATTTTTTAGACTAATTATTTAGCAAGAATGCCATGATTTATTCTGCACGAATATTCTAATACTCACAAAGGTTCTTATAAAAACGTCACAGGAAAAATAATTTTTTTATTTTATTTTTGTAACTGTGATGTGACAAACGGCTGTTTTTTTATGAAAAAACAATTATCACTCACGGTGGTCCCGATTAGTATAATAAGAAACATGCTCGTATTATTTAAAAACTTATTTCAACGCATACACTGTACGATCAGGGGCGCAGCCAGGATTTTGACAAGGTGGGGCTTCACCCCATAGTCCATGCAAATTTTTCAAAAGACGGGATTGAAGGGGATTCAGCTAGAAATTTTAAAAACATTACATTAAATAATACATTTTAAAGGGGTAAAAATTTTTTTTCACGCTTCGTACAGTCTTTATTCCTAATTTTATTTACTGTAATGTGTGCTAGATGCATGGCAGATAAAGGCAAGTTTTAAAAACTTTTATTCCAACGTGTCGAAATGATAAAACAAATCTTCGTCAGGGTTTTAACGTAAATTGGTAAAACCCGTTTGTACTTTTACGTTAAAACCCTGACGAAGATTTGTTTTATCATTTCGAAACGTTGGAATAAAAGTTTTTAAAACTTGCCTTTATCTGTCATGCATTCAGCACACATTACAACAAATTATGATTTTTAAGGCAACTCAAAAGGATTTCGAGATAATTTTATTTACAATATTTTTAAAGCTAAAATGGCGAAATCGTAAGTTTAAAAATGTATAACATTAAAAATAGAGCAACAGCGCGACAAATTTTAAAAATAGTCATTAATATTCATAAGAAAAATGAATTAGAAGTTGTAAAGAAGGTAATATAAAATCAACGTTGAATGTAGCAAAGCGAGAGCATATTAAAAATTAACTTTTTGAGATTTTTCGCAAAAGGCATTCCGCGTCAGTGCTGCAGTGTGTTTAACGCCGCCTTCCGATGGGTATCGGCACCAAGTTTAACAGGGAGCAACGGTAGCGCGGAATTTCTTCTACGCATTTGCAGCGAAATGAATCCCAAAGAGTTAAAACTTAAAATATTAGAAAACATGTTAAAAATTTGTTCCCCTAAAACCTTCAAATCTTTGTCTCCGTTTGCACAAAATGGAAAAGGGTTGCCGCTATCCTTAAAACTTTAGCTGGCTACGCCTTTGGTGTTTTTGAGTTCTGTTGTTTGGTAAAATGAGATCAAAAAACATACCTTAAACTTATGTACAGGACATAACTTATGGTATATGCCCTTTTTACCAACCGCCCAATTATTTTTGACCTAAAATAGCTGTGTGTCATAGCAGTGTAATATCTTAAGTTTTTGTAGGAACTTGTCACAGAGTTGACTTTCGCCGAAAATATTTTGTATTGTTTCTAATAAATCTGTATTGTTTTTGTTGTGCATGGTTACACTAATTATTTCTGCTCAGCACGCATGTAAAAGTGGTTTGAACGTTGAAACTTTCTTAGTTTTGTCAAAAACTCCCCAAAATTTTCACTTTAAAAATTATGAAAAACCCTTTACTTTAATATTGTATGAGTTATATCAAGAATAAATAATGTTAACAATTTTGGAAAAAAATTATTAGAATTGAATCTTAGAATAGAGATTTTGTGTAATTTTTTTACATTTTTTTCGAATTGTTACTATATATATTTTAATTGTTAAATATATTGTTTTTTTAATTTTTTTTATTTAGGTAAAAATCTAACCAGAGAAAGTAAAATGACAGAATATTTAAGTATTGGAGATATAAAATCAATTGCGGCTCAACCAGAACCAGCAAAAAAAGTTGAATCTGTATTGACACAACTTTGGGAAACTCAATTACAGGTGCAAAATAGTGTTTAAAAATTGGTTTTTAAAAAAAAACCACACGAAATTAATTTTAGTTGTATTAACAGAATTTTTTTAGTTTGTAGTTTTTAATCTAAAGCGATTTTTGAAAAAAAAATGTGAAGTCCTTAGAACTTCGCTTACTATAATGAGGTTTCAATAGAAAAAAACACAAAAAATGTCCCCAACAAATTTCCAGCTTGACTTGAAACTGCAATTTTCAGTATATCACAATTTTCCGTGCTGTAGACCTCTTTGTCCTAAGTGTTTAAAGAACAAAAACAAAAAAAATTTGGCAATCAAAAAGCGTGTTTTTTTAATTTTAAAATCTTTTTATACTTTTTTAAGCTCGAAGTGCCAAAAATGTAAGAAAAAACGCTTTTAAAACACTCGAAATTGATTTTTTGGTTTTTGTCCTTTTGGTTACCTTACATTAAATTTAAAGCTTCTACAATTTGAATCTTTTAAAACTGCATGTTTCTAGCCAGCCATTTTGTCGCAAACATTTATTGTGCATAAGGAAGTTTTTTATGTGCACGCCAAAAATTAATGAAGTAATTTTTTATATAACATGATATTGTTCCGCTACAGCAACCAATAGATAATTTTAAGTCAGTTAAAGACAAAAAAATTTAAGTTGTAGAAAGGCCCCTTTAAAAATGTACACAATAGGAGTGATCACAATAAAAAATAGGATATGGTAATGTAATGGTTATGTTATTAATCCAAAATCTAAATTGCTTCTTTATTGTTCTATATCCGTATTATTTTTTTATTTGAATAAAAAAGTATTATTCTAATAGTTTACAAAATTTTATAGTTAGGTCTCAAAATAAACGCTAGGGTAAAGTTTTTTTTTAAATCTCTATTACTGAATTATTGTTAAAAAATTTTCATCCATAAGGGCTGGCTGGCTACTTATGACAAAACGTCCTTTGGACAAAGTCCAAAGTACTTTTGTCCTTTAAACTTTGTCCAAAGGACAAAATCCAAAGGGAAAAATCCACAGGAAAAAGTTCAAAGGACAACGTATTCATACTTTTGTCCATTGGACTTTTCCCTTTGGATTTTGTCCTTTGGACTTTGTCCAAAGGACAAATTCTAAGTAGCGGTCATACTTCGTTCAAAGGCAAAAGTCCAAAGGACGTTTTGGCTTGTCCAAAAGACGTTTCGTCATAAGTATGAACCAGCCCTAACTGTTAAGGCTTTATGGATGTTCGGAAGTGAGGGAGACCCCCAGTCTTTGGTCGTTGCTTGCAGACAGATGATCGGATGGCAAGACGACGACGGAAACAAGTATAATAAATATAATTTATAATATTATAATTATATATTATATTATTATATAATAATATAATATATAAATATATAATATTTTTGAAAATCGAATAATTTTTATGTGCATTGTGATGGTGATTTTAATTAAAGAGAAAATCTTGAAATGAACACGAGAGATTAATTTTTCAAATGATAAATTAGTGTGATTTTTTATATGCCTACCGACATCGAACCGTTTCAGTTAGATAAAATCAAATAAAAAAATATTTTTTCATCTTGCACTTTTTCAGTGCTAGTCGGAAACAAGGCATTAGGGCTGGTTCATACTTATGGCAAAACGTCCTTTGGACAAAGTCCAAAGGACAATTTTATAAAAGCCAAAACGCCCTTTGGACAAGCCAAAACGTCCTTTGGACAAGCCAAAACGTCCTTTGGACTTTTGCCTTTGGACGAAGTATGAACGCTACTTAGAATTTGTTCTTTGGACAAAGTCCAAAGGACAAAATCCAAAGGGAAAAGTCCAAAGGACAAAAGTATGAATACATTGTCCTTTGGATTTTGTCCTTTGGACTTTTTCCTGTGGACTTTTCCCTTTGGACTTTTCCCTTTGGACTTTTCCCTTTGGACTTTTCCCTTTGGATTTTGTCCTTTGGCCAAAGTCCAAAGGACAAAAGTCCTTTGGACTTTGTTCAAAGGACGTTTTGTCATAAGTATCAACCAACCTTTAGTAGTTCAATGCGTTAGTGAGGTGCACGAAAGAGGGGAAAATCCGAAAATCAGACTTCGATGCACCGCAAAAAATTATAAATGACTAGGGTCGATGAAGCCTATGGAATTTAGAGCTAGCAAAAAATAGGGAACTTAACCGTAAGTTGAAAACTTGACCCTAAAGTAAAAACCGCTAAAACGTTAACCTAAACCTAAGTCAAGCCTAAATCTAAGCCCAAACCAATGTTTCGTAAAGTCTCCAAGTTTTCATTGCTCGGGACTCCAAGTTCCCCACCTGTGGCTCTAAAGACCCCGTAGCATAAAAATGCTTATTTGCTTTATAGCAAAATACGCGTCTTTTATATTTATAAACTTGCATATTTTTGTGCTATTTTTCCAGTTGTAGAATATTTTCAACTTAATTATTTTAAAAGCGCGTGCCTATATAACTTTCGGGAACGCTTTTAATGCTTTTGAAAAGGAAGAATGTGTTCTGAGTGCGGAGTCCTTTAGGGCTGTCTTCTTGATCAATAAAATTAAAATTGTTAGCTTGTTGCATGGCCATAAAACCGCCGAGCAACAAGCTAACAATTTTAATTTGAAGACTGTTCGTTTTTGATAGGAATCATTAAAAATATGGATTTGTGCCAGGAGTAGGGAAAAAGCATTTTTTACAACCTAATTGAAGTATGCTTTTGCCAAAACTCTACTCTGTTTAACACATTAAAAAACGCTAACGCTATAGTGTATTTGATAAATTTCTCAAAATTTCCCTTGGGTAACTGATATTCGACTAGGCTTAATTTGGGTCACCGGCTGTTATTTTTGCTATGGACAAAATTATGAAATAAATTGCGTGTGGCAAGATATATGATATGCCGGTAAGGACGGCTTTTGAACCGATTCCGAAAGACTGGAGGCAGGTAGGAGGCAGGTAAAACTGCCTCGGAGGCAGAATGGAGGCAGGGTGGATGCAGGTAGGAGGCAAGATGCAGGCAGGTAAAACTGCCTCGGAGGCAGAATGGAGGCAGGGTGGATGCTGGTAGGAGGCAAGATGCAGGCAGGTAAAACTGCCTCGGAGGCAAGTAGAAGGCAGGTGACCCTGCCTTCTATGTTGAAGCATATACAAGTTAGGAGGCAGGTAGGAGGCAGCAAAAACTGCCTCGGAGACAGGTAGGAGGCAGGGCGGAGGCAGGTAGGAGACAGCAAAATTTTAGATGAAGGCAGGTAGGAGGCGGGTAAAAACCGTTTTTCGCAATTCAGACACCCCGTCCTTACCGGGATATGACGACATATTAAGGTGCCGTATTTACTTTTTTACTGATACTTATTTACTTTTTTGCACAGTTTTAAGTAGTTCTTCTTCGGAGGAATTTTCTCGAATCGAATTAAGCCCATGCGAATTGTTATATTCCTTTTTTTAGCGCCCTCCACGTGGCAGTGCGCAACAAGCAGCCGTTCGCCCTCAAAACGCTGCTGGACGCCCTGAACGAGGTGCCCACGCGCGCCTCCGCCGTGAACGCGCTGAACTCGCGGAGGCAGACGCCGCTGCATCTGGCCGTGCGCTACGGGGACGCGGACTGCGCCCATTACCTGATCCGCGCCGGCGCGGAGCGCACCCTCCCCGACCGCGACGGGAACACGGCGGCGCACTACCTCGCCGACACGTTTAACGAGGCGATATACAGGTTAGTGATATAGTTGTTCTGGACAAGAATAAGGGCACGAAATCAATTAACTGTCGATGTGACCCTGCCTTACAGTACCAGAAACAGAATTGTTCGCACGTTAATTCGTCCTGTCTGTATAATTATGGTACTATTTGCGGTCAGAAGAAAAAAGCTAAAAATAATTATCAAAAAAATAATAATCAAAAAAATAATAAAAATAATATCAAAAAATAATCGAAGCCAACAAGTTCATTGTTGGTTTCAAAAGTTTGCCCGTTTCGTTTTTAGTAAAAAGACTAATGTATGGGGAAAAGATTTATAAAAATACAAGCGTGTTGCTCTTAAAGTGAAACAAAAAGTGGATATTCTAATAAACGTATGTGATTGGCAAGGCAGTACTGCCTTTCCGTTGCAATATACTAGAGTTTTCTATCAGGATTTTAAGGACCCTGAAAATGTCATAATAGTATTCGTGATCACGTCATATACGTTTTGCTCTGTGGGAATGGTTGTCGGAGTAGCTAATAGAATCATTTTTAGCTAATTAGTACTTGGGAAGAAATTAATCTCCAATGGATGAAAGATCTTCTTTTTCATAAGCACTAATTGACTAAAAGTGATTCTATAACATTATATCTCTATAAAGAATATTAACACTAAACAATTTCCGTTTAAATGGAAGGATTTTGACTATCGTAAAATTATAGTTACGCCTCTCAAACCTAATTTTATTAGTGGTTTTTTCTGGTAAAATATAAAATTACTTACCTTTTATAAAAAAACAATTCAATAAATTTTTAAAAAGTTGTAAAGAAATTTGAAAAAAAAAAAATCTAATTTTTTCTAAAAATAGTGGACACCTATAAAACACTAAAAATCAAGATTAAAAAATAAATTAGCTAAAACTAATTAACAAGATTGGTATTTTTTGCAATTGAGTAAAAAAATTTCAAATTATTTGACTAAAAATAGTGCTTATTCAACGGCTAGATTCGATAAGTTTTAAGCAAATTTGAGCAACACGATAGTCAAAACCCTTTCATTTAAAAGGAAATTTTTCAGTATTAAAGATCTTCGCAGAGTTATGACTTTATAGAATCATTTTTAGCAAATTAGGGTAACTGATTTAATTTCGGCCACCTTTTTTTATTTTTTTAAATAAGTTTTTTCTGGCTTTTTCAATCAAGCCAAAATTTGGCCTAAAAATCAAACAATAGCTATATTTGTTATTCCAGGGCAAAATTTGAATATTTCTGTTACACTTAAAAATCAGTGAAGGTTTAAACTTTGTTTTAAAGTGGCCGAAGTTAAGGCGCGTGCCATTTATTTCGCCCACCTACAAAAAACTGGCCATAACTATTGCTTAAACGAACAATAAAAATTTCTAAAGGTTGCAAATTTACCCTTAGCTATTGTTCTTGGTACATATAACTTAATTTTTCCCGTTTGCGAACTTTAATAGTTATTAGCAAGACTTTAAATAATTATGTCAAAACCTTAAAAAAACAAGTTTTAATAATTTGTATTTTTTGTTCAATTTTTATTTTTGACTTAAAAAACGTCAAAACAAAGTCAAACGAGCAAAAAAAATTCTTTATAATTACGGTAGTACAATGATATTTAAAAGCAGCAAACGGCAGGTTCTTTCACCTAAATTTTTAGGTGGCCGATATTAACGGAATCTTAAAATGCGCAGTTAGTTAAACGTATTGCAAAATGATTTTGAAGAAAATATCAAAACATGAAAATTAACAACTTTGAGCCTTAAATAGAAGATATTTTAAGGTTATATATTGCTTCGTTCTCAATTTGATGCAGTTTAAACACAAAGCAAAAATTATCAAAATCACAAAAAATTCACTTTTTGTATGAAAATGTTAATAATGTAGAATAACAAAAATAAAAACCTTTTGCAAAAACACTTTATTCAAAATTAATCCAGTTACTTTTGTGCTAGTTCTTTTGTGTTTTAAAAATAAGCCAATTTTCTGACACCCTAAATTGGTGGCCGAAATTAAGGCGTGGCCGAAATTAAGTCAGTTACCCTAGGTCCTGGGAAAATGGAGATTTTTCATCCATTGGAGATCCAATTTTTTCCCAAGCGCTAATTGGGTAAAGTGATTCTAACAGCTCCTCCCACAGCCATTCCCACAGAGCAAAACGTGATCACGAATACTATATGACATTTTTTTAAAATAAACCGTAATTTAAAAACTAACAAAATGATTATTACTAAATTACCAAACATTTAGAGATGTATTGTTTCCTCCAAAGGACACTGTCGCTTCAAAGCAAGAGCTAAATCTTGGTTTATTAAATGACTCAGGTATGTTTAATTTAAAAAACCTATTATTAACTTTGGTCCTAAAGACCGTTCGGGTACTGGGAGAACCGAGGATATAAACGCGCCTGTGCCCGTGATTGCCTTTCCCGCATTAACCACGGCGAAACCTACATACCACAATGATGGTATCTTCATCTGACCATTGTGTTCCGTAAAATTTACCACGGTTAACTCTGCGTATCACCAGTTCGTACCTAGGTTGTACGAATTACACTGTATGCGTGATTAAATTTTGCATATTTCCTACCGCACAGCTTTAAACGTATGCTCGATAACAGCGCAATCGGCGAGCAAATTAAAATCGTTAAAACTTTATGACAGCCAAATGAGAAAGCTGTAAGCGCTACTCAGTGCAATTCGCAATTACCTACAGTTTCTGCGGGTACAGGTAACCATAGAGTTAACCCGCAAAGGACGAAAGGCCTCATTTGGGTAAGCAGGTTTTGCCCTGTCTCTTGCCTCTATCAAAACTTTTGCTGCCTCCTACCCGCCTCCATTCAAAATCAACATGCCTCCTACCTATCTCTGAGGCAGATTTTGATGCCTCTTCCAGCTTATGGCAGGCAACTTCAATTCCTTTCCTTACCGGGTTAGGACGACAAACACCAAATAATCTGCGTTTGAGACGTGATTAAAATCAAAAGCATTCATAATTATTGACAAAGGCAATATGTACCTAAACCAGCAGCATTTGTAACCATTCACTAAAATTAATTTAGTAAAGTTGATTTTCAATTTTTAAAAAAATTTTTTTTAAAATAAAACGAGAAAATCAATATAATTTACACTATTTATTTTTTTAAATATAATTATGGTTGAATTATATCTGGCTTACAGTGAAAATCAGAATTCAGACATAAGGGACCAATTAAAGTTTAGCCGTTACGGTTTTTTTTTTTTTTAAGCAAATAGGAACAAGGAATTATTTAACTCCACCATTTCAAAAAATATACAAAAATTAACCAACTTTATCCCTTAAAAAATTGGCATTTAGGTTCCAAATTAAGTAATTTGATAAATAATTATTTAAATCAGGCTTTTGATCTTCATTAATAAGCCACTTTTGTTAAAAATTTTAAATGGTTTTATTGTTAAATTATCGAGCTCAGCTAAATTTTATTTGTCTATAATTTCTGCAAAGTCGAAGGTGAAAAATAGTAAAGTTTGAACTGATCATTAAATATAAAAACATATTAAAAAAATAAATCAATATTTTTAAAGTAATTGTTCAAGTTTATCTGTAGTTCAAAAAAGTTTTGCTATCCACTGAATGAATTTGTGACATAATTTTTCAGCATGTGACCGTAAGACTTAACAAAATTACGTAAATTAAAAGTTTTTCACGGAAAAAACAACCCACGATTCTTGTCATCGGTTATCAAAAGTTTGGCGGATTTCGGAAAATCCTCTTGATCTCCAAACATCCATTGTATCTTTACTGATTGAAATGTCACACGTTTTGTTGTATTAATCGTTCACAAGACATGCGCTCCCGGCTCTCAAGTTTACACGGTTGCTTACAGTTTCAATAGTTCTTTTTCACCTTCTAATCAGTCGAAACAGACGATAAATTTTCTTATGAAAAAAATTCTCGGCAAATTTTACAGAAGTAAACCAGATTTTTTTTTAATTTGATAACGCGACATAAGAACGATGTGCTAAAAGAGCGCAGTGCAAAATGGACGCAACTGAGGATTTCGGGGAGGTCTTTGGGTGGACGGACAACCCCGGTTATTAATGGTCAAACGTAATGTGAAAGATTTGTGATCTGAATAAATATCCGACGATTTTAAAAACACGATGCGCGTGTAGTTTTCCGGCCATCCTCCATCTTTCCGGTGTGATTTTTAACTGAAAAGGACGCGCAAACTTCTTTCCAAAACCGTCTTGTTTCTCTTTTTGCGCCCGCCATATGGACAATTTCAAGTGCAAGGTTATGTTTATCTTATATTCGACTCTTTGTCGCTCTTTATTTGGGTCGGGAGACGGATGTAATTTGTTATTTCCCGCTTTAATGTTTTTTTTTCTATTAAATATTTAGTTTTGTTTTGTTTTGTTTTGACGGATATAATTTGTTATTTCCCGCTTTAATGTTATTTTTTTTTCTATTAAATATTTAGTTTTGTATGCATTGGAGTTTAAGGTCTCTCCGGACAGTTTTTATTGCAGAACGTTCAGTAGTAAACCAATTGCAATAAAGAACAAAAATTACCCATTTTTATTTACACACAATTTACTTTTGAATTATTATACTTATAGAGTATTATAATATTTTAAGATATTCAAATGACGAAAATTTGACTAATTGGCGAAAAGCTGGCAACAAATCCTGATTACAATAATGATATTTTTTGAATTTATGTTAAATAAAATTTTAAAATTGTAAAAAAATAGAAAAAAACATTATTAAAATCAAAAAAAAAATTGTGGCCAAATATGTTTTATGTGGGAATCGATCTCGGGACCTTTCAAAAATTTTACGACGCGCTAACCGACTATGACACCGCTACCATCGGATGATGAGCTCTAAAAGCGATTTATAAACCACCCTTCTGAAAAAAATTGATAAAACGCACGACGCACGACAGAACTATTTATGCGTTAAAAAATACAAAAGATGTTATGGCCTTCCAAAAATTATAAATTTCAATAGAAAATATACTATCTGAAGCTTTAAATTTTACCAAATTAAATTAAATCGAAGTTTTAACGAAATTTTGAAAAAATTAACCCTCATTTTTCACGGAAAATTCTTTATTAAATCATAAATACAACAATATTCAGTTTAATTTTTACGTACGTGAAAGAGGGTAACTGTGTCTCTCTATTGGAAGTATTTTTTAATTAAATAGTGTGTAGTAAATATTTTTAAGGGCTTTAAAAAAATTTCATTGTAATTTGATTTTTAATATCAATTATTTCAATTACTTACAATAATATAATGAATGTTCACTCTATAATCGTGATATTTCTGCCTTTTTAACACTCATATAAATTTTTTAGTGAAATATTACTGTATTTCACGAGATCTGGTATGCCGAAAATGGCGATTTTCCATACTTAAGAAAACTGTCCGGAGAGACCTTTAGCCGACTCGACATATGTCCGTTTCGGACGAATATGGTTGAATTATATCTGGCTGACGCTGAAAATTAGAATGCAGAAATGAGGGGACCGATTAAAATTGTGCGGTAATGACGTTTTTTGTTTTTAAAAAACAACCACGAACGCGGAATTTTTTTTAATTCCACCTTTTCACAAAATATGCAAAAATTAACCAACTTTAGCCCTTAAAAACTTTTCATTTAGGTTCCAAATTAAGTAATTTGATAAATAATTATTAAAATATACTTTTTAATCTTTGTTATTAATCCACTTTAGTGAAAAATTTTGAATGTTTTTGTTGTTAAATAGTCGATTCAATACAGTAGTCACACATTCAATTCAATTCTATAGTCCACATTTTTCCGTCTGAACATATACGCCCGGCGGAGAAATCGCCCTTTTTTCCTGCTCTATTTTTGGAGCATTTTTAAGGCTAGTTTTTTTCTTAAATATCAGGCATTTAAGCCAACTCCGTTTATTTGGCTCTGACGTAACGATTTTGGTGTGTAGAAAAATTAAATTTAATTTTGTGATCTGAATTTCGCTGCACATTTTGCCAAACTGTAATAAATTTTATTTATAAAACAAGATATTTACGGAAAAATCTTTGTTATCCACTTGATTTTATATCTCCAAAGAAAGCTTCGATTTATGTGAAGGTCGCAATGATGTATTGCTAAGACGTTTTGCTACACAGTACAATGATTTTCAAGTAAATCGGCTATTTGATTGGCGAGGTACAAACTCGCAGAGTTTTCTTGAATAAATCATTTTTTTCTTTGAATTTTTCCACAGAATAGTAAAACTATTTTGTATGTAATGATCGTTTTCTTTAAAAAATATGTGTACAAAATGATTATATTAAATATATTGTTTGTGCAAGCCTTTAAAAAATTATTTTCGAAGAAAAATATTATGCTTGGTTTTTTATTGACGAAAAATCCGTAAAAAAGGTGCAAAAGTTTTTACAAAAATTTTGTTTCAAAATTTTATTTTCACCTAAAGTTTCTAGCTTCTTCATTTTATAATTACGCCCAGGTCTTCTTCTTTTTAGTTTCAAAGTGTCACTGGATTCAAAAGTTTAATGTTAGGTGATTAAATGCGTTGTTTTTTAGATTTGATTGGATTAGGCCCAAATTAATAAGAAAATTCAAAAATTTTTAAATTATGCAACATTATTTTTTGGTTTTTGTCTATTGGATAATTTGGTCGAGATATAAAACACAAATAATTCAGGGTACGTTTTTAAATCATAAATAACAAATTAACCATTTGTTAACATTAATAAATGAATAAATTAATAAAAAACACTGATACCATAAATAAGCACCCAAAATCTCTTTATGTAAAGCATCGGATTCTTCTCAAGCCTTAATTTAAATACATATAACTTATTATCCTTGTAACATATTGTAATTTTCGGGTATTGGTATTATTACGGTAAAAGATTATAACGATGCGAACAAGTTTAGTCGTTAAAATAACACTCGGTTATATATGGTTTTTATCGTATTTTAATTTGGATCCTGAATTTTTGTTTTATTGCATTTCGTCCGTCATGCGTCGCGTGCAGCAAAAAAGACTGGCATGAAATCGATTTTTAATGACAATAATTAAATAAACTGGAGTAAAATACAATGGACTATGTAATTAATTGAAAAAAAAATGCAGAGAAATATTAAATAAAGGACATGACTGCCAAATCTTAACCTTAGGCTTATAATGATGTATATTTTAGTTTTTTTTTTCAAGATTGCGTTTAATCTAGTCCTATGTAAGTGCAAATTTAATCCTAGTCTTCTTGCTTAATCCTTTAATTTCCTTCAGAATAAAAAAAATCTTTTTCTTTTTCAAAAAAGATTTGGTTTAGTATTTTGAAATATTCAGGTTTTCATGTTTTCACGTAAAACGATAAATGATTCGTTAAAGTTGCATATTATATTATATTTTGATTCGCGTGCGCGCGCCTGTGTGTTTGTAAGGATTACTTCCCTTGAGAAATCGCCTAATACTATTCAATCTCTGGATTGCAAAGGATATATTTGAGCTTAACATATTTGTAGTAGTTATGTTCCCTTTCCGAAATGTCATGCTTAAGAACTTCTGACATTTAAAGCACAGGAAGCTCTGGAGCTTCGATATTTAAACGCTAGAGTAATCTAAAGGCTTAATCTTAATTACCTTAAAAATAAAATTAATTCAGCAACATGCTTAGAACTATTTTTATGTTTTAATAAAAGCTTTAAAGAAATTTAGTTAAAATATTTTTGGTATGGGGACTTTGGAGAGGACAGAAAATTTTGGAAACCTAGATACGCAAAAATGGCAAAAATTAATTTAAGATTATGGGCTGATACTTAGTCTTAGGCATATATTTTAGCAACTTTTAAAGTTTTCGGCTCAAAATTCCCCATTTTGAATTATGCTCAAAATCAGCTCCAAGGTCTCTTGGTTCGAGCGACCATAATTTTGAATTTTAAGTTGAGTTTGTACTTAAAAGTGCGGTACGGAGTCAAACTTTTTGTCTTCGATTTTAAAAATTTTTTGTTTAAACCTTGACCCGCCCTTAGCCCGCCCCATATAGCCCACAAAAATTTTTTCAACAAAATATCTCCAGTGGTAAATGAGTTAGGACCTCCGAAAATGGCGTTTTTCTACAATTAGGTACGTGAAAGATTGCTTAATGGGTATCACGATTTACGTTACAAATTATGCACTCAAAGAAAGCAATTTTAACGATCAAGGTATTAAAATAAAGTAAAAAGTAGTTGCTTTTGTTGAGTGCAAAATTTTTAACGCAAATTGTTATACCCATTGAGCAATCTTTCACGTACAGAATTGTCGAAAAACGCCATTTTTGGAGCGTCATAACTCCTGAACCACTGGAGATATTTTGTAGAAAAAATTTTTGTGGACTATTTGAGGCGGGGGTAAGGTTTTCACAGAAAAATTTTAAAATCGAAGTCAAAAAATTTGACTTCCGCATCGCACCTTTAAGTTGAGCAGTTTCTTTCAAATTGGAATGTTAAAAAATGTTTATTATAGGATTAATGATTATACCTACGTTTATTTATTTATTTTTTTTTTTGAGAGTTCATGCCACACCTGAAATTTTACAATTGAACTAAATATGTGCTCGAATTTTTTACTATATACGAAGAAATTTTTTTGATTTGAGATTTTTTTTACGTTAATTTTGTTTATTAAAACCAATAAATTTAAAAAAAATAAAATAAAATCCCTAAAAACAAAGATTATTTATGATTATATAACTCCTCTAATATTTTCTTTAAACTATTTTTGCTTCTAATTTTTTTGACATCGTTGACAAGCCACATAACTAAGTAAAAAAATGAAAACTTTTGAGATTTTAACCGAACATCAGTAAACAAAAGTCATTCGAATTAGCATTGTTCGACGTTTTCCTGTCGTTGATTTTTAAGCGCGACGCTTTGTTTACTCCTAGTTGCTCTGCTTTAGCTTTCCATTGTTCTATTCTATTGGTATTTAAAAAAGATCATAAAAATTTCAAAAAAACTAAGCTGCATTTTTGTTGACTTTCTCATGTTTACGCAGCGATTATTTTTTTTTTGTTTGGTTTTTTATTGTATTAAAAAAATTTTTCTCCCTCAAAAATTTGACATTTTTTGATGTTTACATTATAATAAAAAATAAGCGAAAATTTTATCATAATTAAAACAAAACAAACGGTTTTGAAATAAACAATATGCATAAAAAATAAAAAAAATCTAATTTTCGAAATTTTATCAAACTAATGAGAACGTACAGTTGTAACGTTCTCGTTTAATCATATGCAATTATAAAATCAATCAACTTAGTTTATTTAGTTAAACGTACTTTGGTATTTTAAAAAAATTCTTAATCAATTCAAGCAGCTATTGAGTTTATTATTTATAGTACTTGTAAAGTAAAATATAGTGCTAGATTTTATAATTATAAAAAATTAAGTTTATAAAATATATAAATGAGTTTATATATAAAATCAAGCCTAAGAATATAAGAGGTTTTTTTTCAAATTATTACAGCAATTAAAAAAGCATCAGGTATATTTTTCTTGAACCTGTTCAATGCAATTGATATCTTTTTTAAAATATTTTTTTAAATAACGGGACCATATAAGCGTATCCAATTCTAATAAAGTCTTAACATAGGTGGTGTAAACCTTTGAGAGAAATTTTACATTTTAAGATCTAAATACGGAAAAAAATAGATAAAATTTTTGTGGCCAACAAACTGCAGTAGGCGTAAAAATTTAAGATTATCAGAAATTGAGTAAATCTTTTTTAAACCGACATGTTTCAACTGATTTTTCAGTCTCTTATTAAGGCAGAAGAGAAAACGGCACAAATAAAATATTATATAATTGAAGATAAAAATAAATAAATAAAATTTTACACCGTATCCTTCAACTACAGAATTCACTAGGTGTAATTATTATTATACTTAAAACAGTAAACAGCATAGTTTGAACTTTGAAATTTAAGCAGATTTTTTACATTTTAAAAGTTCAAACTATGCTGTTTACTGTTTTAAGTATAATAATAATTACTTCTAGTGAATTCTGTAGTTGAAGGATAGGGTGTAGAATTTTATTTATTTTATTTCTATCCTCAATTATATAATATTTTATATGTGCCGTTTTCTCTCCTGCCTTGATAAGGGACTGAAAAATCAGTTTGAAACATGTCGGTTTAAAAAAGATCTACTCAATTTCTGATAATCTTTAATTTTTACGCCTACTGCAGTTTGTTGGCCACAAAAATTTTATCTATTTTTTTCCGTATTCAGATCTAAAAATGCAAAATTTCTCTCACAGGTCTACACCACCTACAGTATGTTAGGCCTTTATTAGAATAGGATACGCTTATATGGTCCCCTTATTTAAAATAATATTTTAAAAAATATATCAATTGCATTGAACAGGTTCAAGAAAATTTTACATGATGCTTGTTTAATCGCTGTAATAATCTGGGAAAAAAACCTTTTATATTCATAGGCTTGATTTTTTCAATATTAAAAGACTTTAATGTCGTCGTGTTGTTAATGATCTGGTTTTTTTGTTTTAAAACTGTCCATAACTTTTTTTTTAGATATTGAACGTGAAGATTTTTTTTTTAGTTAAAAAGTTCCAATCCAACTCGTAGTAATGGTTACAAAATTTTTAAAAAAGGTAAATTTTAGACTCGATACTTTAGATGAAAAAAATTTTAGCAACAGGATGGTAGTTAACTTATAGAATGACCTCAGCCCAGAAATTATAAACTCTAACACTGTAAATAAATTTTGTAATTCCATTAATAAGTTTAGTTTATATTATTTATCTAAACATGTTGACTTTACAGAAGATTTTGGTAACATTTTTTAACTTTGTACTTAGTTTATTAATTCGTTTTAACTTATGGCGTTTGTATTAATTTCTGTTTTTACTTATTATTTGTTATAATATTTATTGTAAGTATGATGCATATTAATTTGTGAATTATTTTTGAATAAACATATCATAATATCATATCATTTGCTTCTGATAGTTACTAATAGTATATTCTTAGAAGGGTGCTATCCTTATCCTTATCCAACATGTGTTGTATTATTAAACTAAAATACAGTTGTTTCTAAAATAATATCAGTTTCTAAAATAATACAGTACAAACATTAATATTTTTTGTTTAAAGCATCTTGAGACCCCCATTATTGTAAAAATTAAATAGAATTCATTTGTTCAATAAATCTTGTTTTCCATGACAGAATAATCAGAATCGTCATGAAATATTTGTAATAGTGACTCTTTTTTATCCTTAACACAATTACTTTAAACGTTATGAGTTAGAGTGACGTTGACTTTATACTGATTGTGACTCTTTATACCATAGTGACGACAAAATTACAGTAATTATAAGAACTGCAATTTTGCCGTTAAACTTGTACATCTTGCGGGAGCCGCAGCCAAGTGTTTGTGTGTGGCTCCGTGTACCAGGTATTGATTGCAATAAACGGCAGGTTTTTTCACCCGATGAAAAACAAGTGGATTGAAGAATGTTAGCAAAACGAAGAAGAGTCTTGCTTCGCGGTGTATCCGTTATTCGTATGTCAATGCTGCTCATAGGTCGATAGAAAAATATATTTTTATTTGGTGTAAAAAACAAGAAACCTATTTTTCAAAAATTTAATTTTCGCTTAACTTTATGGATATTTTAAAACTATCAGTTTTTTCATTAGTAAAAAATGTTCATTTTTTAAGCACCTTAAATTATGGATCAGCAAGAATTAGACAATGTATGTGCATACATATGACAATTAAGTTTTAGTGATTATATTATTCAATAAAATCATTGACTTATATTGAACTTATATAGGTACAATGTATTGTGAATTTTGCCAAAGTTTGATGTCTAGAATTATAAGACAAAGAATCGACTTTTTGAAGAAAAAATGCAAAATAATTTGCAATTTTAGTGTATTTGTTTTGAAAACAAATGTTATACGTGTTACTGTATTTATATTGAAAACTTTGTATAAAATCATTTTTTTTATTTAATCTGGTTAAATTTAGTTTTAACAAAATATAATTATAGACCTACCTGACATGACAAAATTATTAGACTGGTGTGCTGCCAAAAAATAAAAATTTCTATTACTATAATATATAACTTTAACTTTCACAATCCGTTTTATTGCCTTTAATCACTAAAAATATATACTTTATAAGTTTTAAAAATTTCAGTGACTTTATAAATATATTAATTATATTGTAAAATGTTTTATTTTTAGCCCAAAAAAAACCTACATTTAAAAAACCAACCAAGCTAAACAGAAAAAAATGGATTGAAACAATAGCCAAGATAAGGAAATAGTTTAAATTGTTTTATTTTTGTTTATTCTCCAGTTTTTATGAAATTTGAGTAAATTCATTAATTTTTTCAAAAATGTTATTACGAATTCACAATTTTTTTACAATAAATATAAATCCATACGAATTTTGTTTTAAAACTACGCCAATAAAAACATAAAAAGTATTCATTTAGTTGTAGCATGTGAACAATATGTTAGAAGTGTAAACGGAATATTATCTTAGCTAGCCAGCGGCTATTTACGAAAAATATAACGCTTCTCTTCTTACAAGTCAGCTGTCGTTGTTATTGTTTTCCGGTAGCGTATAGGTGTTTAGCTGTTTACTGGACATTTAATAGTTTTTGCTTACTGGAAACGCTTAAAACCCTTTTATTATTTGTTATGATGTATTTTTTTTAAGTAAAACCGAGATAAAATTTTTATATTTATACAGATATTATATGATTTCCCTTAGAAAAAAATGCGTTGTTTTTCAAAAAATATTTTTGTTGTAACTTTTTAATAATAGTGCATTGATTTTGTAATTAACAATACATGAAATTTTAATATCTTTCGTGGACTGTTTTAATACGTCGTATTAGGTTTATAATCATATGAATGTATTTTTAGTTTTTAAAATAAGTTTCGTACAAGATATTTTTTGTCTGCGAGGTTTGTTTTTTAAATTATGTAACAATAAGCTTGATTATGTCACACAATTATTATATACCTTTACGAACTCCAACCAAACACCCTAAAAATAAAATTTATATCAATATAATGTTCTTATTACTGTTTTTGTGCGGTATTTTACAAATTGTTTATTTATATAATGAAATATATTTTAATCTACATTAATTTGATTTATTTTAAAAAACGATAATATTTTTATACGAGATTTATTGAACAATTGAAAGGGATTTTGCGACAACGCTGTACCCAAGGCGTCGGTTTTATTTTTTTTGTTTAAGAAAAAAGTCGCCGTTATCGTTACTATACAACACAACGAGTCAAAACTTCTAAAAATATTTTTAACTGTGACTCTTTTTATCTTTGAATACACAGATACTCGTTCTCACTACAGTAAAATAAGTCACAGTCATTATAAAACACACGTGACTGTGACTCAATTCTGAAGTTAACCCACTGCTGTTTTAAATTAAAAATGAGTCACAGTCACATAATTTTTATACGAACTCTGGCTCATTTTGCCGTAGTAACGACGTACTGTAAACGTTGAGAGTCAGAGTCATGTTTATTTTCGTCGTCACTACGGCTAAATGAGTCACAGTCATTATAAAACACACGTGACTGCGACATTTGTAAGTAAAACTCGGTATACCTTGTTGGTAAAGTGATGCTCTAAAACTTACAAAAAAATGAAAAACATTTGACCCGGTCGGTCCGGCCCGACTCGCTTATATTTTTCTATCAACTCGAAGTGCCGTATTTTTTATTTATCATGTCAATAGTTTTAGCTGTTGTTATTATTTCGGCGTTGTTTCTTTTCTGTCTAAATATACGCCCCGGGCGAAATCGCCTCTTTTTTTCTGCTCTATTCTTAGAGCATTTTTAAACGCCAGTTTATCATGTCAATAGTTCAAGCATATTATTATTTTGGCCTTATATCTTTCCTGTTTTATACGCCCGGTGGGAAATTGCCTCTTTTTTCTGCTCTATTCTTAGAACATTTTTCAAGGCTAGTTTATCATGTCAATAGTTTTAGCTGTTGTTATTATTTCACTGTTGTTTCTTTTCTGTCTAAATATACGCCCCGGGCGAAATCGCCTCTTTTTTCTGCTCTATTCTTAGAGCATTTTTAAACACCAGTTTATCATGTCAATAGTTTAAGCATATTATTATTTCGGCCTTATATTTTTCCTGTTTTATACGCCCGGTGGGAATTTGGCCATTTTTTCTTTTCTATTCTTAGAGCATTTTTCAAGGCTAGATTATAATGTCAATAGTTTAAGCTGTTATTATTATTTCGGCCTTGTACCTTTTCTGTCCAAATATACGCCCCGGGAGAAATCGCCTGTTTTTTTCTTCTCTTATCTTAAAGCATTTTTCAAGGCTAGTTTATAATGTTAATAGTTTAAGCTGTTATTATTATTTCGGTCTTGTATTTTTTCTGTCCAAACATACACCAGGGGAGAAATCGCTTCTTTTCCCTGCTCTATTCTTAAAGCATTATAAAGGCTAGTTTATTATGTCAATATTTTAAGCTGTTATTATCATTTCGGCCTTGTATTTTTCTGTCCAAACATACACCTGGGGAGAAATTCCTTCTTTTTCACGATAGTCAAAAACCTCACATTTAAAAGGAAGCTGTTTAGTGTTAAAGACCTTTACAGAGTTATGATCTTATAGAATCATTTTTAGCCAATTAGCGCTTGGAAAAAATGAAGATCTTTCATCCATTGGAGATCTAATTTTTTTCCCAGGTGCTAATTGGCTAAAAGTGATTCTAGCAGCTCCTCCCAAAACCATTCCCACAGAGCAAAACATATATGACGTGATCACGAATACTATATGACATTTTAGGGTCCTTAAAATCCTGACGTGTTACTGCTCTATTCTTAAAGCATTATAAAGGCTAGTTTATGATGTCAATAGTTTAAGCTGTAATTCTTATTTCTAACTTGTATCTTTCTGTCCAAACGTACACCCGGTGAAAAATCGCTTCTTTTTCCTGCTTCATTCTTAGAGCATTTTTTAAGGCTAGTTTATCATGTCAATAGTTTAAGCTGTTATTATTATTTCTAACTTGTATCTTTCTGTCCAAACATACACCCGGGGAAAAATCGCTTCTTTTTCCTGTTCCATTCTTAGAGCATTTTTAAAGGCTAGTTTATCATGTCAATAGATTAAGCTGTTATTATTATTTCGGCCTTGTTTATTAATCTTTCGGTCTGGACGCGGAGCGACGTTATAAGACACAACAAGTCGGAGGCTTCATAAAATACTTATAACTGTGACTGTTTTTATTTTTTATCGCAAAGATTTTCTAAACTTTATGAGTCAGAGTAACGTTAAAATTAAACCGAATGTGACTCGTTATGTAGGATAGAGTAACGACGAGAAGTTCGACGATCGTCTAAGCGGTAGTATAATATTACGCAAAATCATCCCGAATAACTCATAAACCCCTGTAAATATCACTCGGACACGAGAAATCAATATTGGAAATTCGGCAAGTACATTAAACAAAACGAAGATATTATTTTCCTGTTTTTGTAACTCTGTCATTCACTGATTATGGTAAACTCGTGCGGTGATATTTCTGATCTTTTTTATTTGTAAATAAGCGCTAACATTTTGACATAATTTACATAGGTTTTAATAATAAATTCTTTAAATGAAAAACTATTAATTAAATTTAAAATTCTAAAAATATTTTAAACGTCTTAAGGTTGGTTCATACCTATGACAAAACGTCCCTTGGACAAAGTCCAAAGGACAAAAGTCCTTTGGACTTTGTCCAAAGGACAAATAAGGCGTCAAAACGTCCTTTGGACAAAATCCAAAGGACAACGTGTTCATTTTTTTTTGTCTTTTGGACTTTTCGCTTTGAATTTTGTCTTTTGGACTTTGTCCAAAGAACAAATTTTAAGTAGCATTCATACTTCGTCCAAAGGAAAAAGTCCAGAGGACGTTTGGCTTTTCTTGAATTGTCCTTTGGACTTTGTCCAAAGGACGTTTTGTCATAAGTATGAACCAGCCTTTAAATATAAATAACACATGTTGTATATTTTTTGGTTTCGGCATCGTAGAAAAAATATTTTTGTTTCAATAGGATTGTTAAAACGTTTTAAAATCGTTCTATTTGTTGTTCTTTAACCTACTTTTTTTATTTATTATTATTTTTTTTTGAAAGCAAGTAAATTCCATTGGCAGACAAGAGTGAGTAAGGAAAGTAAGGGAGTGCAAAATTAATGTAAAGACAAATTAATGATACAGCGTGTAAAAAGCTTTCTGTATATTATTTCACATGGTATTTTTATAGTACTGTTAGTACTGTCAAATTGACATGGATTCGACTTCTCCTGAAATTTCATATCAGGTCAATCAAGCAGCTCACGAAAATTATCAAAAAGGTTTAGAAAATTTTTACTCAATGGCTTGTTTCAGAAAAAAGTTTTTCTCATTTTACATTTTTCATTTGTTTGGAAGTTCGCTTTCGCTGATCTAGTTGGTGTTTTCTACGTTTTTTTTACTTATAGGCAAATAAAATCTGGCTCAACTCGTTAATTTCAGTATTAAATAGACTATTTAATGAAAAAACATTCAAAATTTTTAACGAAATGGGTTTAATTATAAAGATCAAAACCTTATTTTAATAATTATTTATCAAATTATTTAATTTGAAACCCAAATGCAAATTTTGTAAGGCCTAAAGTTGGTTAAACTTATATTTTGTAAAAAGGTGGAATTAAAATCTACGTTCTTTTTTTGTTTTTAAAAAAACATCATAACCGCACAAGTTTAATTAGTCCCTTCATGTCTGCATTTTGATTATCGCGGTCAGCCAGATATAATTCAACCATGGGATTACTATTGTGAGATCGCTGGATTGACGTTTGTAACACAACAAAATAACATCATGAGTGCAAGTAACTTAAATTCCGCCAGCCATAATTTCGGCCCCCGGCTGTTATTTTTGCCATTCGCAAAAGTATGAAACAAACCGCGTGTATGGCTAGATAGATAACATAACGATCCATCTAGTCTTGCGCAGCTTATTTCGTAATTTTGCGCGTGATGGCAAAAATAACAGCCGGTGGCCGAAATTAAGGCTGGCCGGTTTTAAGTCGCTTACCCTACTTTTTAAGGGGCTTTTTAAAATTCCGAAATTTCCAAAAAGAATACAATATCATTGTCCGCCGAAACGTAAGCAATACAAGCGCTGGAGACGAGGAATTTTTTTTTCAAATTTCACAGCCGAGATCGTGCGGCAATAAAGCATTCATCCCATTCACTCTCCCGCTGACAACTTAACAACTGTGTGCAACCGCAAAAAAGGTTGTTTTCAACCTGAGACCGGTCTCCTCCTCCACAGCTTTTTAATACGATTAACTCGCTTATATCCCCACTTTAAACTTTCGCATAGGCTCCCGAACCGCAGTGGAGGCTAAATACGCAGTTTGAAGTGTCATTTCCGACTTTTTTTTTATTAGAAACTATTTTAAAAATAGATCATACGAAGGATTTTTTTACATTATTATTGTTATAATTTCTCTGGAGGCAACTATTTAGTAATAGCTAGTTTATTGATTATTATGTTTAGATTATTTAAAAAGAATTCAAACGCTTAGAATAAAGTTAAAATTGGGGTCTGTTTTATAAAGACATTTGAAAATTTTTATTTTACAATCTCTGCCTACTTTTTATAAAATACATGCTAAAGGTTTATAGACTTTTAATGCAAGTGGAGTATCCCCGTTTAGCGAAGAAAGTGCTCTGCGCTGATTGGCTGGTTCTCATAAAGTTGATAAACCGATAATTTATCATGTGTTTTACAAAAAGTAGTTAAATACTTGCAAAATGAGAATTTACAAATGTCTTTAAGAAACAAATCACTGGAAATCAATTTTTGTCAAAAACATTATTAAAATTACTTTTTATTTGGTTTAAAGATTTATTTATCAACTTATTTTGCAGTTGAGCACAATTTAATTTTTTTTGGTGGTGTTAATATGCGTAAAATTTCGATTGGTTAAATTTTTATGCCTACTTTTCAAAAATTGTTAAAATACTGACAAAAATAAAATCACAAGCAATATTATAAATGAAACAAAAATTTGATATATATTGTTATTTTGATTTGTAGTAAATATTTATCTGGACTAAAATAGACTTAACTTTTTAAAAGTTACTTTGTTTATAGCTTTAGTGTAAAACGTGTTTTAGTTTAAAATGTTGCAAAGTTGTAATATCACTTTGTAAAAAAAACCATTAATCGAACAAAAAGTTTTAAAAAAATAAAATTCGGACAAAAAAGGTGAAAGAAAAAATTTGTAATGTGTTTTTTTTTAAAGATGTAAATCGTTGACTAAATCTTTTACATTATACATTAATAAAATTTTCCCTTAAAAGTCGTTTCCCTTCCGCAAATTTTCAAATTAGTCCCGAATCGTCAGTGCAATAAGTTAAATAACAATTTTTCCACTTGACGCCGAAACTTCAGGATTTTCAATGCCATAAAAATCTCAGGTACGTTTGAACGCCCTTTCACCCCAAAAAAATAGAAAGAGAAAAGAAGAGTCAAACTAAGGAAGAAGAACCAAAATAACACTAACCTCCCCCCGACTAAGATACTTCCTCCTACACCAACCCACAACTACTCAAGACAAACTAAAGTCTGTTCAAAAATGATTAGGACTAGAAATAATTATCAGAGGAGCGTACCCTTCTTGCTAACAGAACGGTATTAATACAAAAAATTTAGTTTTATTGCCCAGAGTTTAATAGAAGCTATACATTATTAAAATTATCGTCTGAACTAAATCAACCGTACCATTAGCGCGATATGCTCATCTGAAAAATTTTTGGGTCTCAATCATTTTTGAAACAGATTTTAAGAACCAAAAATATGGCGGATCAGTTCGAAATCGAGAGGAAAATCGGAAGCGGATCTTTCGGATCCGTTTACCTAGCTCGAAATCGGGTCAACTCCGGTATTTGCGTTTTGAAACAGGTGGATCTTTTGAAATTGGAACCGTCCTGCCCTTGTCCGGAGAGGGAAATCCGCACTTTGTCACAACTCCATCATCCCAATATCGTCGCCTACTTTTCTTCTTTTCGCGAAGTATACGTGTTTTTTTTTTCAAAATTAGTCTTATTTAAACGTATTGCCTGAAAATTATGGTCTAATTTATTTTTACAAGATTCTCGAGGTAAACATTGTAAACATTTAAACAACAACTGGGTGCTGCGGAATAGTCCACCTTTTGAAAACTATAACTTGGTGCTGAAAAAAACTTGGTCAACGTGGCTTTTATTTAACCATAAAGTCGTGTTTTCAGTTCAACATCATTATGGTCTAAGAGGGTTTATTTGTCTATTGGTAATGTTGCTACCCTCCAATATCATCCTCCGGAGTTCCGCCTTTTGAATGAGCGATTTTAAAGGAGCACTGTCACAAATCAAATTCCTATATCGCCCGAAACGGACTGCTCCTCTCCTTAACCAAACCTTACCTAACTCAATTTTTCAATTTGGAGTTGACTCCACTACAAGGATACAACATTTTTAAATTTCAGCTGAATCGGTTCAGTATTAAAGGAGCAGTCCGGTTCGGGCGTTATAGGAATTTGATTTGTGACAGTGCTCCTTTAAGCTGATTTAAACTTGAACCAAAATACCTTTAAAATTACAGAATCTTCATTTTAAGACTATTTTTACTGTTTTAAATAAGTTTTAAAAACATTATTTACAAAAAAATTTTGACAAAATAATCTATGATATTACTCGTTAATTATTCATAAAACTAGTTTAAAAGTAAGGCGGAGCTCCGAAGCTATTAGAATTGCTCCGGAGCTCCTAAATACGAAATTCCGCTCCAAAGCTACAAAGCTTCTTGGGTTGCTTCGGAGCTCTTAAATACGGAGGTCCGCTCCGGAGCTACGGGGAACATAACTATCGTGTAGTTAATCATTTTTACGTATTTAAAAAACGAAATTTAGTTAAAATTAACTAAATTAACTAAATTAAAATTAAAATGCTTGAATTGTAATATGTCAGCCTACATGTTTTATTAAAATTATAATTTAATTAGTCAGTAAACAAGTAAAATGTGGAAAATAGTATAATCAGTATTTGACGATTTTGTTTTATTTTGTATTTGTTTGACACATTTATCATTTCTTTTTTGTTTTGTATGTTATGATTTTTTCAGGAAAATATTCTTAACATTGTGACCGAATACTGCGAAAACGGTGACTTGCATATGAAAATTGAGTCGCAAAGAAATCTCACAAGTAAAACTATAATTAACAAAATTTATAAAATTGAATAATATAAAAAATTAATATTTGAAAAATACTAAATAGTCAATACAGCTATAATTGCTGATAAGAAAATCGAGCGTTGAAAAATCCGAGTAAAGCCAACCCACGCTTCTGTAAAATGGTTCCAGATTAAAAAATATAATTGTGGGTGCGCCGCGCGCAAGCTTTCTGGTATGTTTTTTTAAACGCCTGTTTTTAACGCCTGTTTTTTTTAACGCCTGGAATGTTTTTTTTAAACGCTTTTTTTTTAAACACCTGTTATTCAACAGACATAATTACAATGTCTTCATAAAAATATTTCCATTAAAAAATTTTTTATAATCAAATGCTTGATTTTCGATAAATTATTTTGTGTGCGTGTGTGTTTTTTTTTTGTTGATAAAACTAAGTAATAAAATTATTTTATACAACAAATTGAAATACATTTGTATTCAAAAGCAGCATTAAAAATATAAATTTGATTGATTATAACTTTTACTTTGGTGGAAAACATGAATTCTTCATCGAAAATCAAATATGGGAGTGGTTTCTTCAAATATCAATCGCTTTAAAGCACATGCACGACCGCAATATTCTCCATCGTGATTTAAAAGTAAGTTATTTATATCTTATTTATTAACTGCATTACATATTCCGTGCTATTCATAAAACTTTCCATTTTGGACTGGGTCCGTTTTTTACGCAGACCGGTCTGCGTAAAAAACGGTCGCAGTCCGTTTTGATCATCGGAAAGTGGACTGGGTCCGTTTTTATCATCGGAAAGGTCCGTTTTGATCATCGGAAAAGTGGACTGGGTCCGTTTTTATCATCGGAAAGGTCCGTTTTTGTCATCGGAAAAGTGGACTGGGTCCGTTTTTTTGGACCCAGTCCACTTTCCGATGATCAAAACGGACCCAGTCCGAAGTGGACCAGGTCCAAAAGTTTTATGAATAGCACGGGTAGTTTCCAAAATTAAAATAAAATCATTATTTTTATATCTTATTTTAAAATGGAACTTTTGTGAATTCATTGCGTTGCGTATCAAACTAGGTGAATTGCTTGCTTTATATATTTCAATTCAATTTCATTCGTTAACAACAGTACAGGCTAGCTTTGTTTTCCTCTAAGAGCTAAATTTTTTGCCAAGGTCTGTCCAGTTATCAGCCAAAAAACACAATTAGTAAAATAAAAAAAAATTCAAAAAAGTTTTTGCTTTTAAAAATACGAAAATTTGAATTAATGTCTTGGGCCGGTCTACTAAAAAGGTAAAACCGAATTTTGTTAATAACTATGGTTGAATTATATCTGACTGTCCTTGTAAAACTGTTTAAGGAATCTCCATTAAATTTGTGCGGTTAGCGTAAGTTTGATGTTTTTTGCTTAAAACAGACGAATGGGAACGAATAAATTTTTTAATTCCCGTCTTTTTACAAAAAACATAAAAACTTTATCTCTTAAAAAGTGGCATTTTAATATGGAATATCGGTAAAATCGGTTAAATATAGGTATTTAGCAGGTTGGCAACACTTTTAATAAATTTAAATACAAAAAATGTTGCCGTATAATTAGCAAACTCTGATCGTATTTTGTCTCACAACATTAAGACTTTAAGTTTTTGGGTATTGGGTATTGGGTCATTCCTCTCAGTTTTGTTAAGTATTGATAACAAGTCACTGAGATGACAACCAATTTGTATTTAGTAATGTTTGTGTAAATATATACTTTAAAAAAGCGTTAAGATTAGTATTGTTATGTTACCATGTATGCATTATTTGTGGTTGCCACATCTTCTATGCTGGTACACAGAGAGGGAAGACAGATCACAGTAAACTGTAATGGGCGTTGTGGAGCGTTTCGCCGCTAACAATGTTTCCGTCCGAGTTTTACAGAGCAAAACGTGTTACCACTTTTCTACAAATCTCATGACAAAAGCTAGTGTTAACGTTGACCACCAGGTACCACGCGGAAAAACTCCACACCACCCGGCATTTTGTGCGCCAGCATAAAATTTGAGACAAAAAATTATCAAAGTTATACACAAAACATGGCAATGTAATTTTTTAAATATAGCTAAGATTTTAGTTTTAATATTTCAAACTTTTTCAGCCGAAAAATATTTTTCTGACTGGGACGAATGTGATAAAAGTCGGGGATTTCGGAATCGCTCGGGAGGTAAAACTTTTGAGAAACTTGGAACCAAAGCCAGAACCAGAAACGTCATTTTGTCGCTTTAAAAAAAAGTAAACAAACACAGAACTCAAATGATAATTTATACCAGAGTTAATCAGTTTAATAAAACACCATGTATATTATTTCCGCACTTTGACCTTCAATTTTAATTTGCAAGGAAATAAACTGCAATTAAACGTTACTCGGGTATTTCGAAGCAACTACGTGCTTCTTTTTTAACATGCTTTTAACGTGAGTAAAAACCAGTGAAAGTAAAAGCCGTACTTAGCTTTTAATCGGCGGTTATGTTTGGGTTGTTATGTTCGTTAAGGTTCCAAGTTTCCGCTTTCAGGTGAATGCCGGGTCGGATTTTTCCGCTCGGACTTGCGTCGGCACGCCTTTTTATCTGAGTCCGGAGATATGCGAAAACAGGTCCTACGACGCCAAAAGCGACATTTGGTCCCTGGGCTGTTTACTCTACGAAATTTGCGCCCTAAAACATCCGTTCAGCGCTCCGAGTCTTAAGGTGCGCTCAGAAAAAAATTGAACTATTTTTATTATTACCAATTCTTGCACAAAAAGGCATAAAATTTGCTGTCGTCAAACACATCGTAGGTGAGATTGGAAACATATATTAAAAGATTAGAATATCGAATATCTTTTTAATTCAAACTAAAAACTATAAAAGAAAATTAGGGACAATTTTATTTAGGGCGAATTTGTTCCTTGTTCGGTAAATAGAGTGAAATGTTGGAAAAATAAAATATGAAATGTTATCTTAAATTCAATGAAAACCTGTTGTAAAAAGGAAGCGCGCCTACGAAATTTCTGTTTAACCCGTTCCCGTAATTTCCTTTTTCTCGGTTACAATCGTGAAACCTTCGTGTGACATATGTCGTACTTCCGTCATACATAATTTTTTTGCGCGAGTAGTGCCTAGTGAGCGAGCAAATTGAAATGTTAAGCGTACGGTGCTTGCAGATTTTTTCCGATCGGGGTTTGGCCGCGGCGGCCCCGGGGGGAAAAAAATAGTTAGACAAAAAAAAGCGCTGCTACGGTGGCAATATGCAGATTTTTGTCAC
Source organism: Microlaimidae sp. YZB2_3 (assembly GCA_030248175.1). Lineage (NCBI taxonomy): Eukaryota > Metazoa > Nematoda > Chromadorea > Desmodorida > Microlaimidae > Microlaimidae sp. YZB2_3. The sequence continues at coordinate 43,332 of JASAMX010025804.1, forward strand.
GAATACAGTGTATTACGTAGGATATTTTATGTTGCATTGCATATTGCTACCGTACAGCTTTACCCATTTCAATTTGCTCACTCACTGGGCATTATTCGCGCAAAAAAATTATGTGTGTAGTAAGCACGACCTAGGTCATGTGAAGAGCTTACCGCGGTAAAGTACGACATTTGTGTTACGAAAAATACCACCGTGAGATGAAGGTTTTTACCTTTGTCGTAGGAAAGTTTCACGGTTGTAATGGGGGAAAAGGCTTTTACGGGAACGGGTTAATAGCAAACAAACAATGTTAGGTTAGTTAAGTCGACGCTAAAAATAAAACGCATAATGCTTCATACTATACACTGGCAGCATTTTTTTATTAGTCTGATCTTAGTTTATAATATCGAAAAAATATAAGACAAGATTAAGAAAAGGAAAGTCGGGTTGGATGCAAGTAGGAAGTAAAATCTGTGTGCAAAAAGATTATTTTTAATAATAGGCGTGTTTGATTCACATTACGTTTCACGGCAGAAAATTTTCAATCATTTTTATTAAATTACCTAGATTTTTTCCGAAATAAACAGTGTAGTAACCCCTTATAAATTAATCATTATAAAAAACGATAATATTATATTCTCTATCGTTTCGAAACAATTTTAAAAAGATACTTTAAAAAAATATAGGGAATTCTAAGCGCAATATAAAAAATAAAAGGTGTTGATTTCAAAAATCACAGAAGCCCAATACCTACCGCTACCATGCAAGGACTTTTCACCTGCATTGCGAAATATTCATTTAGGCATTGTTTTTACCGATTAATATTTTAATAACAGTAAACGAGTTGCGAAAAAATTATATTATACGGAACTAAAAACCAAAAACCCTCAGAATACTATTCCTGGTTGAAGAAAGGAGAATATATCAGCATTTATTAAATTAATCATAAATAAAGCATACCCGACACAGTTATTTAGCAATTAATTTTTATCAAATATCCATAGCACGTCTCAGTTGGGATGGGACTCTATCTCGGAACCTCCATTATGCAAGAC
>JASAMX010025805.1:0-13236 GCA_030248175.1 Microlaimidae sp. YZB2_3
GAACAACAGTGTCAGTCAGTCTAGCGATAGTCTAGACTAAAGTTAGTCTATCTCTAGTCTAGGCTTAGGCTTACCTCATTTTGAAAGACCTGTCGCAGACGTTGCAGCTAAACGAACGGTTGCACTCGTGCTTGTCCCTCTCCAGCCATCCGTTGAACTTCTCCCCGCAAAACTTGCACTCCATCTGCCTGGTGCACATTTTCAGCCGCTTGTGTTTCAGCAGGTAGGCCCAGGCGGCATACTGCCGACCGCACAGTTCGCAGGTAAATCTACAAACATTATCATTTAGTATTTATCAATAAGAAGAACTCTTCTAAGAGAGTAACTTAGTTACGCAGAAGCAAGAATATGTTTATTTGTTTGTAACTCAGTTTATCCAGACCTGTGCACTGCCCCCCTTACGTGGTTATAATGGGGGGCAAATCCAAAACGGGGGGACACGGGAGGCAACTTTTTGAAACGGGGGGAGGGCAATAAAACGGGGGGGGGCAAGCAGGGGGGAAAGAAAAATAAAGAGAAAAAAAAGGAGAAAAAAAGTGAAAAAAAAGGAAAAAGGGATAAAAAAAGCAAAAATAAGGTAAAATAGGTCTAAAATAGCTTAAATTGCATTGAAATAGGCTAAAAATTACAAAAATTTCGCAATGATGGCGTCATAATAGGTAAAAAATGGCGTCATAATTTTTGGGTACTTTTTCATTTTTCCGCGGGGGGGGGGGGGGGCAAATACTCCAATAAAGCGGGGGGGGCATTTTAAAACCGTGCACAGGTCTGGTTTATCTGCAACCTCAATACGCCCCTCAACCATAGGTCACCGAAGGGGGGGGGCGGCCGGGGGGGCGCCCCCCCCCCCCCTACGGCCTCTGAGACCTATCCCCCCCCTAAGGCCCATTTTTGACCCCTCCCCCCCCCCCCTAATCGACCCCCTTGAACCCCTGACCCCCCCCAAGGCCCATTTTTGACCACCCCCCCCACCAGACAATCCCAAAAAATGCTTAAAAAATGGTCAAATTTCGTCTGAAAAAATTGTCAATTTTCAAAAAAAAACCCCCCCGGGGTGTGACCACCCCCCCTGCTTTTTTTCAGAAAAAACACCCCGGGGTGTTACCCCCCCCCCTGGAGGTCAAAAACCTCCACACCCCGGGGTGTGGTCCCCCCCCCCCTGAGCCGTCGAAGGTCGGTGACCTATGCCCTCAACAGAGAAGACTTGCACTAAATGATTCAGAGGCGCCCCGCTAAACTCAGTAGACTGGGATGCAGCGGATCCAGATGATGATGATGTACTTAATTCAATTACTGTCTAAATTACAATGCAACAATGGAAGGCAGACTTGTGCACGATCTGGAAATGCCCCCTCCCGCTTTATTGGAGAATTTGCCCCCCTCCCCCCCGCCAAGAAATGAAAAAATACCCTAAAATTATGGCGCCATTTTCGACCTATAATAACGCCATATCATCGCGAATTTTTTGTAGTTTTTAACCTATTTCAATGCATATGTTAAGCCATTTTAGACCTATTTTTACCTTATTTTCGCTTCTTTTTGTCCTTTTTTTCCCTTTTCCCTACTTTTTTCTCTTTTTTTCTCTTCTTTTCTTTTTTTATTTATCCCCTGCTTTCCCCCCGTTTTATTGCTCCCCCCGTTTCAAAAAAGTTGCTCCCCCCGTTTTGGAATTGCCCCCCCCCCAATAAAACCCCGGGGGGGGGGGCGGGCAGTGCACAGGTCTGGGAAGGGGTTATTTAGCACGTTGATCGGTTCTAAAAGTTTGACTTTAAAAATCTTTTAAGTTTAAAAATTTCAATAAACAGCTTAGCTTATAAAATGCGTTGTTTATACAATTGTCAAAATTTAAATACTAATCTCGATTCCGAATTCCAGTCACTGAATTTCAGTCTAGTCTGGAAGCTTCTAATTTCAGTAAGTGAAAATGGTCACGCCACCGGGTCTTTACCCCAAGTAAATGGCATTTCAAAATCAAGGAAGTGATCTTGGAGGGGAGCTCGGACCACCCGGCTTTCTATAGTGTCGACACGGAGTGAAAACATTTAAAATTTAGAGAGCGGTTATGAAGAGGGTTCTGATCTCCGAAACGAAACACTTTTGAACTTTTACCAAATTGTAGTTTTTAAATGACAATATACTAAATTTTATTCAATAAAACAAGGTGAGTTCATCTGTGGAAAAGATGCAAAACTTAAACTACACATTTTGTGTAAAAAAATTCACGTTTTTGTTGGAAATTTTATACTGAAAATAGTAACTAATTTTTTTTCCAGGAGAGGTGAAAACAGGTTGGGGGTACGATTTAAATTCTAGTGTGACGACTTAAAATAGAAGCATAAATAATCAGGCGCTGAAAAATTTAGAAATTTAGACAGCTAAATTTATTGAAAAATTTGGCCGATACATGAATAGAACCTGTAACCTCCAACATCGACTCTGGAGTGCTATCCATTACACCATTAGGCCGGACAATGAAAGCGGAAAGATAATCGCCTTTTATTAACGCTTGCGCTTTGAGTTTTCACGGAAGGGACACAATGTGTCACACTAGAATAGGGTTAGAGTAAAAAATTGAGAAATTTTGGTGATGTTTTCTTAGTTAAAAATTACATTAGCAGGCATTTGAAGAGCCTGGATTTCACAAAAAAAGTATTTAGAGACCTTTTAGACCCCCTGGCTACACCCGCACTGTAAACCAAAGCAGATAAGCAGAATCTTCATGTTTTTTACGGTACCTAGGTATATGGAAAAAATTGTCGAACTATGGACGGCTGGAAATTTTAGGATGGGGAAAGGCATAGATGAATAAAGGGGGGTAGGGTGGGGGAAAAATCCAGGGGCCCCCCATATATAGGGACAGGGGGGGAGAGGGCAAACCCCCCCCCCCCCAATTCCTAAGAGGGGGTAACCCCCCTCACCAATAAGGGGGGGGGGGGAAGATATAGCCTCAAAATTTTGGGAAAAAATGAAGAAAAATGTCTTTAAGCAATGCCCCCTCCCTTACTTTTGAGCTCAAGAAAAATATTTTAAGAATAAAAAGGTCAAAAACAAGAAAAAAGGCCTTTTGACCTAAAATACCCCCCAACAAAAACCAAACCCCCCAAAAAAAACACCCCCCCCCCCCCCCCCCCCCCCCCCATGGCCCCCCTCCTCCCAAATTTTTACCCCTGACCCCCCTCTAGAATTTGAAATCTGACCCCACCCTCCCCTCTCAAGAAAATTTTAAGTACCTTTTTTATACTAAATTTTCTTCCAAGAACGTGAATTTTTAACACAAATTCATGTTTTTAAACCCTTTTTTATAACTAAATATCGCTCTTTATTCAATAAAATGTAGTATTATCTTATAAAAAAACTATTATTAAAAAAATTTAATTGTTTAAAAGTATTTTGTTCCGGAAATTGGACCCCACCTGACCCCCCTTTAGGTTTTAAAATCTTTCACCCTGGGTCGCCCCCCCCCTAGAAAGCTAGGGGGGTTCGACCCGTCAGGGACCCCCCTAAATTTTCAAATGTCATTTACCCGGGGTAAACACCCCTCTAGCTTTTTGACTGTGTTCATCTATGGGGAAAGGTATACACAAATCAACCAATATGATTGTTTGTTTTGCTTGATGTGTAGTACTTATTGTTTATTAAAATTATTGACTTTTTTCAATAACATTAGGTGAGATAAATAGTGAGAAATATGCATTATGATGAAACTTGACCGCTGAGCGAAGCGAAAATTTTTTTACTTTTTGGGGGTCAATCGTGGTACCAAAACTCTTTCATAGTTTGGCGGCGAGCGATTAGCGAGGCGCAGAAAATTTTGAATTTTTAGCCTCTGCAAACCCCCGAATTTTATCATCTGGCGACCATTTCGGGGGGGAGTCGGCCGCCCGTTTCTTCACCTGTGCACGGTCGGGAAATGCCCCCTGCTTTATTGGAGGATTTGCTCCCCCGCCCAAAAATGAAACAGTACCCTAACATTATGGCGCCATTTTTGACCTATTATTACATCATCATTGCGAATTTTTTTTCAGTTTTTACCATATTTCAATGCATTCTAAGTCATTTTAGACCTTTTTTACCTTATTTTCGGTTTTTTGTTTCGTTTTTCCTTTTTCCCTTCTTTTTTTCTCTTTTTTTTCTTTTTCCCCTGCTTGCGCCCCCCGCGTTTCTGGTTATGTCCCTGGTTTAAGGTGGAGGCTGAAGCTGAGGGTGGACCCCACTTTGCCCTTTCTCATTTTTATCTCATAAACTTCTCTTACTTCTCATCGGCGGCGTGTATCCCGCGGTGAGACTTGAGGTTGGTTTTCGTGCCGAAAGACCTGTTGCACACGTCGCAGGTGTACGGTTTGTGCTCCTGGTGAATTAGCTGCTCGTGGACGGTGAGCGTTTGCTTTTTGGCGAAGGATTTGCCGCACTTTTCGCAAGCGTACGGCTTCTGTTTGGAGTGAATCATACGGATGTGTGCCTTAATGTTGTCCTTTCGGACCATTTCCACCTGGCAAATGGTACACTGATAGCGTTTTTCAGGCGACGAACCGATCACTTTGTACTCGCTAGGTTCCGGCTCCTCAGCATCCAGCCGGGGCCTTCTATTTATTCCATTGCGCCTGAAATAATGCGAATATTATATCACAACAACAAACACTTCGATAAGAACAGGGTTTTTTGTTGCAATTGAAATACAAAATGTGGCCGAAATACTTTTTTTTGTTAAAAAATAATAAGCATCGCATTGTTATTATTATAATATTATTTTGTGTTGGTAATTTCGGAATTTTTTTTTGGGGAGGGAGGAGGGGATAGTATAACCCCAACCCGAACCCCGATGCCCTTTGCCCATGGGCTGACAATGGCCCTCTCTTTCACAATTTTTAATCTTGTGACCTTAAATTATTCCTCTGCTGTACACAATATCACGGTGCGTAAAAACTAAAAGAACGAGAAAGTAGGCTGTGTTTTTGTTACAAGTCAGAAGAAAACAAAGAAACACAGTACTGGATCGGAAATAAATAAAAGTTGAATCCGAAATTATGCGTTTTGAAGTTTTTTGACCACATTTTTCCAATCAGTTATCGTTTTGGATTCAATGAGTTTCAAATCACCACAGGCCTTAGAGTCTTAAATAATATTTAGTTTAGCCCTAGGCTTAAACCCGACTGATAAGAAAAATACACCCTCCAAGTTTAACTTCCCTAGTTGGGGCTCATAACGCCTACTTTAAAAAAATACGCTTGCCTAAATACTCTCCACTTTGATGTGTTTTTAACCGCAAGAAGCCAACAAAAGAAGCACATTTACCTGGGTCCGGCGGGGTTCCCGCAGGATTTCTCTTGTGTTTTTTCAGGTTGGTTTTGGTCCCGAACCAGCGGATGTTCTTATTCTTCACCTTCATGCTTCACCACCTTGCTTTCTAGGGGGTGAATTTGTTGTGAAAAATTTGATGTCAGGGGCAAAAAATTTAAAAAATTGAGTGGAATCTCGTCAGATTTTTCAGGGGGTTCAATAATGTTTATGTTAAAAAAAATTTTGAAAAAAAAACACACTCACCTAGGTCCAGCCGGATTTCCGCATGAGTTCTCGTGTTTTTTCAAGTTGGTTTTGGTCCCGAATCGGCGTCCGCATCGCGGGCAGGGATGCGGGCGGATGTTCTCATGTTTCACTTGTATGTGGACCAGGAGGCTCTGTTTCTGGGTGAAGCGGCGCTCGCAACGATCGCACGCGAAGCGCCGCTCCTTGTGAACGCTGCGAAAGTGCTCGATCACGCCGGCGCCGCTCGTCAATTCTACCTGACGGCCGCGTACACTCAACGTCGCGACGCGGCCAAATTGTGGTGATTCTTTCGCAGAATGAGCTCATTCGCTGGATCCAAACTCAGCTCCAAAACTCATTCGCAAAATTAAACGCAAAGCGTATAAAATATACGCGCCTGTGGTGAGTTTTTTTAGATTTTAAAACGGAAAACAGCCATAGGTCACCGACCTTTGAGGGCTCAGGGGGGGGGGGTCCACACCCCGGGGTGTGGAGGTTTTTGACCTCCGGGGGGGGGTCACACCCGGGGGTGTTTTTTTTGAAAAAAAGCAGGGGGGGGGTGGTCACACCCCGGGTACCAATATTTTGACCAAAATTGACAATTTTTTGACGAAATTTGACCATTTTTTAAGCATTTTTTGGGAGTGTCTAGTGAGGGGGGGTGGTCAAAAATGGGCCTTAGGGGGGGGGGTCAGGGGTTCAAGGGGTCGATGGGGGGGAGGGATCAAAAATGGGCCTTAGGGGGGGGGATAGGTCTCAGAGGCCGTAGGGGGGGGGTGACCCCCCCTACACCCCCCCCTTCGGTGACCTATGAAAACAGCACCCTATTAACTACACAATGAGTCACAAGTCACAGCGACTGTGATGTCACAACTCCCGTTGTGTTAATGTTTCAGAAATATGACGCCTTTTAAATATGAGTTGTAATTCAACATTTTCGAGCGCAACGCAGCGCGTCAGTCAATGAGGTACTGAGGATGGACAATAAAGGTTCAAATGTTGCATCGCTCATTTTTCAGTCAAAAAGCTAAAAATAGCAAATTGCTTCGCAATCTTTCTTTCCGAAATTCGATTTATTCGGGGTCATATTTCTGGACGTTACAGTGACTTATTTTTGCTGTAGTGATGACAAAATTTTTACAGCACAGATTACAGGTGACACTATTTAAAATTTTGGCCACTCACCCAGTAAAAAAAAAGTCCAAAAATGTGAAGTACGAAACTTTTGTTGACGTTTTTAGGTAGCATATGTGCACCCAAATCAATGAATTCACAGTATAAGCGAGAGAGCAAAATACGCTGCGGTAAGTTTTCATAAAATTTTTAGTAGGAAGGTAAAGAATTTTTTTACAAAACTCTAATAATTAATTAATGCAGTATTACCAACAATTTTATCTTATCTGCTTATCTCTTATCTTTTATGAAACGGATCGGATGGCAGAATTTTGTCACAAAAGTCGAAATAATTTTTAATAATAATTAGATTTTTTTAGAAATTTTGTCAAAAACTTGGTGCACATCTGGATCTTAGCAATTATAAGGCTTTTACAACAACTTAGGTTAGGCCTACTTCACCACACAGTAGTGAAAAGTGAAATGACAACGGGTCCGTATAAAAACATCAGGGACAAATTCACCATAAACGTTACAAAATCACCACAAAGTGGTGTCAATTCACCATAAATATAATGCATTTGCAATATTTTCTTTATTATATAATGCGTTTGCAATATCTTTTGAAAATTTATGGTGTCAATTCACCATAATTATAATGCGTTTGCAATATTTTCTCAAATTTTATGGTGTCAATCATAGATGAACAAGGGGGTTGGGGGATAGGGTGGGGTCCACCCCCCCTAGCCTCGAAATTTTGGGGCCCCCCTCCCTAGAAAAAAAATCCAGGGGACCCCTTCCTCCCAAATTTTCGAATTTTTTACCCCTGACCCCCCTCTAGATTTTTAAATCTGACCTCCCCTCCCCTCTTGAGAAAATTTTAAGTACTTTTTTTATATTAAATTTTCTTCCAAAAACGTGAATTTTTAACATAAATTTATGTTTTTACACACTTTTTATACCTAAATATCGCTCTTTATTCAATAAAATTTAGTATTATCTTATAAAAAACTATTATTAAACATTTAATGGTTTAAAAGTATTTTGTTTCGGAAATCGGACCCCCACCTGACCCCCCAAGAGTCTTAACCATAGGGGTGAAACATTTTCGCCCCTCCTGGCTTGTCTTAGCGCCTGCCTTTTGCATAATCTGCATAGGGAAGATAAGTTTCAGGTTATTCAACAACAACAACAACCTGACCCCCCTCTAGGTTTCAAAATCTTTTATCCCGGGTCGACCTCCCTAGAAAGCTGGGGGGGGGGGGGTGTTCGACCCCTCTAGGACCCCCCTAGATTTTGAAATGTCATTTACCCAGGGCAAGAATATATAACACAAGAAAATGTCCGACTGTACACTAAATTTTTGACCAAAATTTTGCGAGAAAAATCGAACTTTTGAATTCGTGTGCGACTTTTCTCGCAAAAATCCGCCATTTTCTGCTAGTTTTTCCGCGCTGCGATTTTTAACACAGTGTTAGTTTTCTCGCAGTGGGAACTGCGACTTCTTTCGCACTCTATGCTGCTTTATTCGCACTGCGATTATTTTCGCACTGCGAGTAGCCGCGCAACAAAAAAAAAATACAGACGCTGGTAGTCATTTTCAATGGAGTAAAACACTTTGAAACTTGTTTTATTTAATTTTAAAATGTTGGAAAGTTACTTTATTTTATTAAAACTATAAAGTTTTAACATCTTAAGGTAAAAAAAAACGTCTTTTACACATTTAAACACAAAATTTTTGCTCCGCTTTGTTTTTAATTTTTTTTTTGTTGTGCAGCCCGACTCACATGCGAAAATAATCGCAGTGCGAATAAAGCAGCATATAGTGCGAAAGAAGTCGCAGTTCCCACTGCGAGAAAACTAACACTGTGTTAAAAATCGCAGCGCGGGAAAACTTGCAGAAAATGGCGGATTTTTGCGAGAAAAGTCCCACACAAATTCGAAAGTGCGACTTTTCTCGCAAAATTTTGGTCAAAAATTTAGTGTACAGTCGAACATTCTCTTGTGTTATATACTCTTGCCCAGGGTAAACACCCCCCTAGCTTTTTGACCGTGTTCTTCTATGGTGTTAATTCACCATAAATATAATGCATTTGCAATATCTTCTCCAGTCACTTCACTATAAATATAATGCGTTTGCAATGTTTTCTCAATATTTTCTCTAAACACTTGGAAAATACAAATAAAATTTATCATGATAAAATTTAGTTTGATTTTAGCGCTTTGGTTTGTCTTAGCAAAAATTAAAACATTTTGAATGCCTTTATGATTAAAGCTAAATTATTAAAAACATTTTTGTTTGCAAACGCATTTCTGATTGTTTTGATGAATTGGCACTACGTTATGGTGAATTTTGCCATGGTGATTTAACACTACTTTTATGGTGATTTTGCACGTCACCGTGCCAACACATTAACACTGAAGCGACAAGTAATGGTGTATCGAGTACGGTAGAAACGCGCGCGAAAGGCGTTGTCACTTGTCAATCGTGTGTCAACAACCCTTAGTACTATTATAATATAAAGTTTAGACTTTAATCTTTTTAATGAAACCAAAAGATTAATTCACAACGCGCACAATTACTAGGATATGAAACTGAGCCCTTTTTTTATCGTCGGGTCTTTTTTTATCATATCACTGACCAATAAACTCCCCGGTTCTTATTCTTGGCTATAGTGTGCATTAGTGCACCCCGCTGAGTTTACGCGCCCTTACTTTGCACGCCGTGCACTCGTACAACTTCCGCCCGTCCGTCGTTTCCGTCACGCGCCACATGTCCGAGTCCAAGAAGTCCGCGCTTAAGACCGCCGCCGCCCTTCCCTCTTTCGACCGCCGCCTTCCCCGGCCTGGCCCCGGCCTTCTTTGGGCGTTGTTCGGGCCAGGGCCGGCTCGCCGGGCCGCCACCAGGCTCGGATCCAGCCGGCAACGGTGCAGTTTCAGCGTGTGTTTGGTGGAAAAAGACTTGGAACACCTAGGGCAGGGGAACGAGCGCCTCTTCCCATGGACCACCGTCACATGGACCAGCAACGCCTGTTTCCTGGCGAATTTGCGCTCGCAGCGATCGCAGAAAAACGGTTTCACCCTCCTCGAGGTGGACGTTTTAAAGCCTGGGCGGGACCGGCCGTCGGGACGCTCTTCCAAAGAAGTGGCGTCAACGTGATACGTTTCCAGTCGCTTTGGAAGGGCGGATTTTCGTTTTGGTCTTCTAATTTCTAAGTTTCTAAAAAAAGTAAAGAACAACCAATCAATCTATAAACTATTAACCGTACCAGAGGCGTGCCCAGGGGGCAGGGCGGCCGCCCCCCCCCCATTCCCCGAAATCCGGCGAAGCCGGATTTTTTCGTGAGGGGGGACCCTTATTTTTTTAAATTTTGGGAGAGAAAAATTTTTTTCATTAATATTAATACAGAAACTTTCCTGATGCCTTCCAAAAGTATATTAATGGTCAAAAAAAACCTAAATTTTCCCGCTACGCGGATAGTTTAATAAATTGACAATTTATCTTAGTTTTTCGATTTCAAATCGATTATACCGTTCAGTAGTTAAGGCATACATGTTTAATAAAACTACTATAACCCCCTATTATCCTTTTATTAACGTTTAAACACATGTTTTAAATGTATAGGTATAAAAAACTTAAAATTTGTAATAAGTATCATCTGGAATTAAAATTACTATGTTATTTTAGCGCCTTAAATTAAACCTGACTGACTTGACCCCTAGCCCCCCTTGAAGAGGGGTGTGGGGGGCTGCCGCCCCCCAGACCCCCTTCAGGGTTAGTATTTACCCCCTCAGACAGCCCCTCCCCCCGAAATGAAATCCTGGGCACGCCACTGAACCGTACCAATTTTTAAGTTTCTTAAAACGTAAAGAGTAACTTGTCACTCAGTAAACAACTTTAAATCTTTTTTAAAATATATAACAGAAGGGACGTAACCAGGAGGGAGGGGCGGAGGGGGCGCTTAACCACCCACCTCCTTTTCTCCCAAAACGGTCGGATGGGAAAAAAATAAAGATAGTGATTGGGCAAAAAAAGGGGCGGCCACCCCCCCCCCCCCCGAAATGGTCGCCAGATGGTAAAATTAAGTGGTTTTCAGAGGCTAAAATTTAAAAATTTTTTTCACCTCGCTAATCGCTCGCCGCAAACTATAAAATACTTTTGGTTTGGTGCCACAATTAACCGCCAAAATGGAAATAAATTTTTCACCTTCGCTTCGGCGGAGAAAGCTCTGCTATGCACTCCTCCCCTTCCAAAAATTTTTTTTGGGGAAGGAGGGCGGAGCACACCCGAAATTTTTTGTACTGAAATCCGCCCCCTTCTCCTCTAAATCCCATTGCAATAATTTAACGGGGAGCATAACTAAAATTTGAAAGGAGAGCAAGAAGGGGGTGAGTAATTTTGCGCAAAAATAAAGTAAAAAAGAGCAGAAAAGACAAATTTAAAGTGGCTAAATTTACAAGGTCCAAACATTTTTCTCGAAAACTTTTGCTTTGTTTATTAAGTAAAAACACGTCAAAATTAGCTTAAACTTCCAAGAAAAGATTAAAAACTACAGTAATTTCGCAAAAATAGGTTAAACATTGTGTATATAATTTATTTTTTAACAATTTCGAGCGGGAAGATGGAAGGAGAGGGCACAAAGACAAGATATTATATACAAAACGTTTTTGAACATTTTTATACTTTATTTTTAAAATTTAAAAATTTTGTGTGTTTTTTTCGTATTTCTTTTAAATTAGAGAGTTCGCTAATCATTTTTCTCCCTTATTCCAGAGTTGCGAAAAAAATTTTAATTTCTTCTGTTAAAAATTTGGGAACCTTTACTTTGTGTCTATCATAGACACATAGACCCTATCATAGACCATAAACAGTCTATGCATATAAATTACGTAATTGAAAACTTATTTTACTTGCCCGTCCGACCCGGCTGCGGCGTGATGGAGCTGAGGAATTCCGAGTCCGAGGGTTCCATTTTTACCACCGGTTCGTCGCAAAAACCGACGCCGGTGTGAATGTCCCCGCTTCCCGTCGTCAAATTTTCAGGCGGCCATCCTCCTTCTGTTCGTAAACCGGTGAAATCCGTGGATGCCGTTGTACCCCCGCCCCGGAACGAGAGAGAGTGATCCGAGATGCAAAACTCTTCTGACGACTGTGAAAAATCACCCACGCCACCTGGGTTCTGTGAAAAATCCACCCCGCCGCGGACGCTCTGGGAAAAGTCGCCTCCGGCACCGGAAGCCGGGACCGAAAAAAGCGGCGAATTCGCTTTGAAGGCGGAAGAAAGGGTCGGAATTACCACGGCGGGGGTTGCCGGGTCCGCCGGTTCCGTTTTCATGTTGACCAGGGCGCTCATGAGTCGTGCAGCCACGCCTCCGCCCTCCAACGACATCTCCTGCTTCACCAACCCAGACATTAACGCAACTAAAAGGTTATTCACGATGTGAAAAATTTAATTATTTCTTTTCTCGGATTAAAAACGTATTGCATTTGCATAGTTTCTATTGTTCGTTTGTTAATTCAAAAATCCCAATCTCTACGAGGTTTATATATCTTAGATCTTACATTACTAGCAGCAAGAATATAATATATATATAGAATATAATATATTAAAAAATTTGTGTACAGTTGAACATTCTATTGTCTTATATTTATAAGACAATAGAATTTTGGCTGTACTGAATGAATGAATGAATGTAATGAATAGAGTTCAACTGTACACAAATTTTTTGACCAAAATTTTGCAGAAAATTCGCACTTGCAAACGCTTGTGCGACTTTTCTTGCAAATATCCGCCATTTTCTGCAAATTTTCCCGCGCTGCGATTTTTAACACAGTGTTAGTTTTCTTGAGGGGTTTCGACTTCTTTTGCACTCAATACTGCTTTATTCGCACTGCGGACCTGGCTGCACAACAAAAAAAACTACACACGCTGGAAGCTGGAAATAAACCCAATAAAACAATTGAAAACTTGTTTTATTTAATTTTAAAACGTTGGAAAGTCACTTTGTTTAAAACCAAAAAGTTTTGACATCTTAACGTCAAATAAAAGATTTTTACAAGTTTAAACAAAAAATTTTAGCTTCGCTTTATTTTTTGTTGTGCCCCCAGATTCGCAGTGCTAAAATAATAGCAGTGCGAATAAAGAAGTATTGAATACAAAAAAAAAATCCTGGTCCCCACAACAAGAAAACTAACACTGTGTTAAAAATCGCAGCACGGGAAAACTAGCAAAAATTAGCGGATTTTTTCTAAAAAAATCGCACAAACGTTTACAAGTGCGACTTTTCTGGCAAAATTTTGGTCAAAAATTTAGTGTATAGTCGGACATTCTCTTGTGTTATATATTCTTGCTAGCATTGACCACCTCGCCCATTTCCGCCGATATAAATACAAAATACGACCAAAACCACTAAAGTTTCGATTATGTCTTTTCTCTGATTAAAAACGTACACGTATTTCAGTTGCGAAAATTGTTTGTTTATTTTCCTATATTATTATATCCCACTCTTTCCATACAAATGAAAGGACGTTCATATTCAAATTTATAAGATCATAAAATTAAATATTTAAACTAGTTTTGAAAAATGCAACAGAGCAAT
>JASAMX010025806.1:0-14904 GCA_030248175.1 Microlaimidae sp. YZB2_3
TTTACTTCGTTCAGTTACGTATTGCTAATTGTTCTCTTCAGACTCCCAAATTTTTACCTCCGCCAGGCCAAGGGGGAGGGGTCGCCACCCCCTAGCAACCCCCCCTGGCTACGCCCTTGCCTCGGGGGTGGAAAATTTTTTTAATTTTAAGCTTTTAAAAGTCACCAGGAAACCTAAATCTAAGTACTGAATCTTTATTTATTTTCTGTTATTTTTTTAAATAAATACAACAAAATAAAATAGTTTTAGGTATTTTATTACCAATTATTAAAAATACTAAGAAAAGAAATTAAAAATCCTTTTTATCCCAAAAAAGTGGTTGAATCGTGGTTTCCTGCCTTTTTCATACTGCCGCTTTTATGCAAATATTTTCACACACAACAAAAATACAATATTTTTAAACTGACTGCACCAATGTTTTGAATTATAAATAATTCCTTTTTTATAATAAAGAGCATTCCTGAACCTAAATCATTTTAAATAATGCATTTTAGATAGCTTTAATACATTACAGACTAGAGTGATTTGGGAAAAAAACTTTTTTTTTCTATTTTTTTAAAAAAACCAAAGAGGGGACCCTTACAAAATTTTTTGCCTTCCCAGAATTTGAGGGGGGATTAATTCCCCCAATCCCCCCCCTGGCTACGGCCCTGGTAGTGTATGTCGACTTTATTGATTTTCAAGTGCAGGAAGTTCGCATATGGGTTTGGAACATAGGTGAGAAGGGGGGGGGCATGGTGGGGTCCACCCCTCCTAGCCTCGAAATTTTGGGACCCCCCTTAAACGAAAATCTAGGGGGGCCACCCCCCTCCCCCCAAATTTCCGAATTTTTTACCCCTGACCCCCCTCTAGAATTTGAAATCTGACCCCCCCTCGAGAAATTTTTGGGTACTTTTTTTATACTAAATTTTCTTCCAAAAACGTGAATTTTCAGCACATATTCATGCTTTTACATCCTTTTTATACCAGAATATCGCTTTTTATTCAATAAAATATAGTATTATCCTATAAAAAGAACTATTATTAAAGTTATTATGGTTTAAAACTGTTTTGCTTTGGACACCGGACCCCACCAGACCCCCCTCTAGATTTCAAAATTTCGCACCCCGGGTCGACCCCCGCCTAAAAAGCTAGGGGGTCCTGTCCGGACCCCCCTGGGACCCCCCTCCTAGAATTCAAAATTCGATTTACCCCGGGTAACCACCCCCCTAGCTTCCCCGACCGTTCTCACCTATGGTTTGGAACCTTTTTACCCGTGATTTTCCGGTAATTTTGCATAAAGTACTGCGCACCAGTAACATCTTTTTCTTGTTTACATAGGTGCCTAACAATGAGTTGTCGTAAAGGAAAACATTGATTTTAAAACCTATTTTTATCAATATTAACAATTAATTTTTATATTTTACCAAGTTATTATCATTACTTTTAACAATTGATTTTCATTCTACCATCATCATCAGGGTAGATAAGATAATTATCTACCCTGCTGTATTGCTCTTAAGAACATAAAATAGATACATTTCAAAACCGCATCCCTCTTTCTTTAGGTACTTATGCAGACCTGTGCACGGTATGAAAATGTCCCTCCCCGTTTTATTAGAGGATTTGGCTCCCCCGTTTTATTACCCGGCCCGCCCTCACCCCGCCAAAAATGAAAAAGTAACCAAAAACTTTGGCGCCAATTTAGGCCTATTATGACACCATCATCACAATTTTTTTTGCTGTTTTTAGCTTATTTCAATGCATTTTAAGCCATTTTACACCTATTTTTACTTAAATTTCTCTTTTTTGTGTATTTTTTTCATTCTGTTTTTCTCCTTTTCCTGCGTTCCTCTTTTTTTCT
Source organism: Microlaimidae sp. YZB2_3 (assembly GCA_030248175.1). Classification (NCBI taxonomy): domain Eukaryota; kingdom Metazoa; phylum Nematoda; class Chromadorea; order Desmodorida; family Microlaimidae; species Microlaimidae sp. YZB2_3. Next base: position 1,844 of record JASAMX010025806.1, read on the forward strand.
TTTTCTCTTCTGCTTGCCCTTGCCCCCCATTTTATTGCCCTCCTTCCCCGTTCAAAAAAATTGCCTCTCCATGCGGTGCCCCCATAGATGAACAAGAGGGGGAAGGGCATAAATGAACACGGTCAAAAAGCTAGGGGAGGGGGGTGTTTACCCCGGGTAAATGACCTTTCAAAATATAGGAGGGGGGTCCTAGGGGAGTCGAACCCCCATAGCTTTCTCGGGGGGGGGGGGGAGGGTCGACCCGGGGTGGAAAATTTTGAAACCTAGAGGGGGGTCAGGTGGGGTCTAATTTCCGAAGCAAAATACTTTTAAACCATTAAAGGTTTAATAATAGTTTTTTTATAAGATAATACTACATTTTATTGAATAAAAAGCGATATTTAGGTATAAAAAGGGTGTAAAAACATGAATTTGTGTTAAAAATTCACGTTTTTAGAAGAAAATTTGGTATAAAAAAAGTACTTAAAATTTTCTTGAGAGATGAGGGGGGGGTCAGATTTTAAAATCTAGAAGTGGGTCTCAGGAATAAAATTTGAAAATTTGGGAGGAGGGGGGACCCTGGATTTTTTTTCTAGGGGGGGTCCAAAATTTTGAGGCTAGGGGAGGTGGACCCCACCCTACCCCCCACCCCCCTTGTTCATCTATGGGGGGGGGGGGGAGGGCCCCCATTTACCCCCCCATGGTGGACAGGGAGGGGGGGGGGTGGGTAGGGTGGGGTCCACCCGCTCCCCCCTAGCCTCGAAATTTTTGGCCCCCTCTGGAAAAAAATCCAGGGCCCCCCTCCCCCCAAATTTTCAATTTTTTTACCCCTGACCCCCCTCTAGATTTTGAAATCTGACCCCCCTCCAGTGGCGTGCCCAGGATTTCATTTCGGGGGGGCGGTCTGGGGGGCTAAATACTAACCCTGAAGGGGGGTCTGGGGGGGGGGGGGCGAGAGCCCCCATTGGGGGGTCTGGGGGGCAGCAGTCCCCCAGCGGGGTCAAGGGGCAGAGCCCCTTGTCAGGATTTTGAATTTAAGCTGCTAAAATACAATAGAAATTTTAATTCCAGATGATACTTATTACAAATTTTAAGGTTTTTTATACCTATACATTTAAAACATGTGTTTAAACGTTAATAAAAAGATAATAGGGGTTATAGTAGTTTTATTAAACATATACGGTATGCCTTAATTACTGAATGGGATAATTGATTTGAAATCGAAAAACTAAGAGAAATTGTCAATTTAAACTACCCGCGTAGCGGGAAGATTTTAGTTTTTTACTATTAATATGCTTTTGGAAGGCATTAGGAAAGTTTCTGTATTAATATTAAGGAAAAAAAATTTTCTCTCCCAAAATTTAAAAAACGTAAGGCCCCCCCTTACAAAAAATCCGGCTTCGCTGGATTTTGGGGTGGGGGGGGGGCGCCCCCCCCCCCCGCCTCCCCTGGGCACGCCACTGCCTCCCTCCCCTCTCGAAAAAATTTTAAGTACTTTTTTATACTAAATTTTATTGCAAAAACGTGAATTTTTAACACAAATTCACGTTTTTATACCTAAATATTGCTTTTTATTCAATAAAATGTAGTATTATCTTATAAAAAAACTAATATTAAATATTTAATGGTTTAAAAGTATTTTGTTTCGGAAATCGGACCCCACCTGACCCCCCTCTAGGTTTTGAAATCTTCCACCCGGGATCGACCCCCCATAGAAAGCTAGAGGGGGTTCGACCCTTCCTAGGACCCCCTCCTAGATTTTGAAATTTCATTTACCCGGAATAAACACCCTCCCTAGCTTTTTGACCGTGTTCATCTATGGGTGCCCCCATGTTGGAATTGCCTTACCCCCAAATAAAACCCTGGGGGCAATGCTCAGGTCTGCTTATGTGTTGGCAGACCTGTGCACTGCCCTGCCCCCCCCCCCCCCCCGGGGTTAAAACAGGGGGGGCGATTGGAAAATGGGGGGGGCGCGGGGGGCAACTTTTTTGAAACGGGGGGGGGGCAAGCAAGGGGAAAGAAAAAAAAGAGAAAAAAAGGAGAAAAAAGAAGGGAAAATGAAAAAAAAGGGACAAAAAAGCGAAAATAAGGTAAAAATAGGTCTAAAATGGCTTAAAATACATATAAATAGGCTAAAAACTGCAAAAAATTGCGATGATGGCGTCATAAGGTCAAAAATGGCGTCATAATTTTAGGGTACTTTTTCATTTTTTGGCGGGGGGCAATAAAACGGGGGGGGGGCAAATCCTCCAATAAAACGGGAGGGGGGCATTTCCAGACCGTGCACAGGTCTGTGTTAGATTTTACTCTGTGTGGTATTGATGTTTCTCCTTTATTTCAATAGGCCATGCACTTTTTGTTTTGTTTTTTTGACTCCTTTCGATACCTATCGAAGCGGACGGGGATGCCGTGCACAAAATCTGCAGTGTTGTATGCAACGCTTAGTATAAACAGTAGCGGCTTATTGAATTTTTAAATTTTTATTAAATCTGTTAAAAAAACTCCAAAAGTTCACACAGAGATTTTAAGATGTCGGCTACGTGTCCCGGCAAAGAAGTTTTACAGAAAGCGGAGTACCGTTTCTTTTTTCTGGACGATGGTAACAGTCCCCGTTTCAGTAATGTCAATATCGGTGAGTTCCACGCGAAGCCGCCGAAAGGCGGCCATTCTTGGGGCTTGCGGAACATTCCGCGACAAAAAGTCCTCTCCTCTCTTCGGGTCAACGGCTCCCTTCTCATTTTGTGCGAGGTGGAACTTCTGCCGGATGTGGGTCGCATCCGCTCCCTGGAGTCCCGTCCCAAAGCCGTGGCTCCTTTGGACCTGCTGGAAGTTCCCCGCTCTTTCGTAGAGGCCCAGAAAAGTCTCCTGGACAGTAAACTAATGAGCGACTGCTGCATAGTGGCCGTGGGCTGTGAGGACGCACCGGATATCTGCTTCCCCGCTCATAAGTGTATCCTGGCGGCTCAGAGCAAAGTCTTCCAGGCTATGTTTCACCATCAGGTGTTGGAGAACGAAGAAAGCCGCGTTCTGATCCACGACTTCCCTGCCTCCGCTGTCAAGACATTCCTGGACTATTTGTACACGGGCGCCGTGTTTGACGAGGAAGAACTGGAGGACCAGTTGGAAGAGGTCCTTGGTCTGGCTGAGAAGTACGGTCTCCCGCACCTCAAGGCGGTGTGCGAAGATCGCCTAGTCGCCAAGCTGGACATACTCAACGTCTGCCAACTCCTCGCCATTTCCGACCTTCACAACGCGGACACACTAAAAGCCGCCTGCGTCGCCCTGTTTGAAACCAAGAGGAAGGAGGTGTTGGCGGGGGAGAGCTGGCGGGAGCTAAAAGGTCGGAACTTGAAACTGGCAACGGAACTGCTTGAACACTCCATGCAGACATCTGACGGGGCTCCCCCTGCAAAACGCTTCAGAAACAGCACATACCGTCTCACATAAGAGGTGTTTGTTTACTTAAAGCTAGTTCATACCTGCGGAGTGGCAAGTGACAACCCGTTCCCGCCTGTTTACAGCCTTTTGCTTTATATTGTTATTTGTTGCTGTAGTGTGATCGTGTTGCCACTTCTCACTCCGGTGTAAGCTAGTATTTAGAGTCAGAAATTACTATACCTTTTACTTAGTACGTTACTCATATTTTTACAAAATTAAAAAATGTACCCATAGGTGTTTTTGGGAGGGGGGACAAAGGGGTGCACCCCCCTAGAGCCAAAATTTTGGACCCCCCCTTAGAAAACATCCAGGGCCCCCCTCCCCCTCAAAGCTCGAGCCGGCCCGGCCTGAACCTCCCCTAGCGAGGCTGACCCCCCCCCCCTCCCCCCTTCCCGACCAATTTGGAAGTATTTTTTTATTCACTGTCAAAAATACGATTTTTAAGTTAAAAACAGTGTTTAAATACACTTTTTAGGCCTAAATAAGCTGTTTTAATACATGAAATTCAATATTAGACCTAAAAACACTTAAATTATTGAGTTAAAAAAATTTTGTTAAAAAATTGGACCCCCCTGACCCCCCATAAATTTGAAATCTCGCACCTAGGGTCGACCCCCCCTAAAAAGCCAGAGGGTCCGGACCCCCCTGGACCCCCCCTAAAAATTTTGGCCTTCCACACGCGGGTGGACCACCTCCCTAGCGGACCCGACCAAAAACACCTATGAATGTACCCAATTTAATGTAGCCAGCTTTAATTTCGGCCACCGGCTGTTTTTTCGCCATAAAATTTTGCCATAAAAGAGCCCAATAGTTCAGTTGAAAGTAAGTACGTTAGCCTAAGTAAAAATATTCATAAAATCATATAAGATAAAAATACCATTTTGCTGTTGTCGCCAATGAGTGCACATTGGTTTTAATGATTGGGAGTTTCAAACAAATAGCGTTCTTCATGAAAGATCAAACAATTTTGCAGATTAAATTCTTCGTATAATTTTTTTAAAGAGAAAAGAAAAGAATAAAAAAAATTTATAACAAATCTTCTTTCTGAACTCTCAAATTTTTATTATTGCCGTCCAAAGGGGTCTAGAACTCTAGACCTTCTGGAGCCTAGAGGAATTCCCTGCAAATCCATGCACATTGGGTTAAAATCACCCATTTTCAGTCGGTTTTTAAACTATATTTAAAGGCAGTTTAAATATAAATTACGTAACTGTTTACATAAATTATTTTAGACAGTTTGTTTTAAATAAATCTAACTTAAATTTTTTATTACAAGTTTACGCATCGTTTTTTTATCAACAAAAATTATTAATAATAAAATTGCATGAAGACCTGTGAACGGTCTGGAAATGCCCCCTCGTTTTATTGGAAGATTTGCCCCCCCTGTTTTATTGCCCCCCCCTACCGCCAAAAAATGAAAAAAAGTACCCTAAAACTATGACGCCATTTTTGACCTATGATGACGCCATCATCGCAATTTTTTGCAGTTTTTAGCCTATTTCAATTCATTTTAAGCTATTTTAGACCTATTTTTACCCTTTTTTTGCTTTTTTTGTCCCTTTTTCTCTTTTCTTTTCTTTTTTTTTCTCTTTTTTCTCCTTTTTTTTGCTTTTTTTCTTTCCCTCCTGCTTGCCCCCCAGTTTTATTGCCCCCCCCCCCGTTTTGGAATTGCCCCCCCCCCGTTTAAACCCGGGGGGGGGGGCAGTGCACAGGTTTGTGCATGTGTCCATTTATGTATACGAAATTTCGGGAATTTTAATTAACTTTTGAATTTGAATTTTATTTTTAACTTCGGTATATTTTAAAAAAGTGTCATTTTAGTATGGGTTTTGCTTATAAATTAATTTAACTTTAGTTTTAAAATTACACTATGAAAATTATAATAGTATTTACACTGTCAGAATGCCCCCTTCCCCGCTTTATTAGTGGCTGTGCACCACTCCTTCCGTTTTAATGGCCCCCACTTTAATGACACCCTTTCCCCCCTTGTAATAAAAATATACTAAAACATATGCATCCCATTGCTAATCTAGCTATTTTCGCGATTAGCAGTTAATAGTCTATTACACGTAATTTAAGTCATTTTAGACTTTCTTTACTTTAGTTTTGCTTTTTTGTCCTTTTTTCTTTTTTTATCCCACGCGTGCCCGCATCGTTTTATTGCCCCACCCCATTTCAAAAAATTAGCTCCCCTTCAGTGCCTCTCCCCCTTTCTGCAATTGCCTTCTCCATTATAATATAACCCCGGGGAGGAGTGTACAGATCTGTATTTTTTATTAAGTTGGTGATTGATCATTGATGTATGTTGACTAATGATGTTACCTGGAGCTCCGGAGCGGACCTCCGTTTTTAGGGGCTCCGTAGTAACCCCGAAGCTCAAGAGTTCCGCCCTATTTTTACACTAAGTTCGTGAATAATTAAACAGTGATGGCATTAATTATTCTGTTAAAATTTTTTTGTAAACTAAATTTTTTCCAAAACATATTTAAAACAATAAAAATAGTCCTACATATACAGTTAGAGTCGTTTAAAATGTATTTCAAGCTTAAATAAGCTTCAAATCGCTCATTTAAGGGGCGAAGCTCCGGAGCTCCCTCCGCTATTAATGGCCGGAGTGGAGGGTAGGAACATCACTAATATTGACTGTACTGTTAAACCCTTAAATATAATAAATAAAAATAATTTAGTCCTTAAAAACAGCGTACCTGCTATATTATATTTCATTATAATTTTAGAATGGAGCTTATAATATTGCATAATGCAATGAATGACCTGTATCTCACACAGAAAACAAACTACTCAAAATTTATGGTGTTTAATACTTACAGCTTGCAGCATTCTGTAAACAGCGGATATGAATATGAAAGAACCCATTGATGTCTTAAACTTTATTGATTTTTCAACTATATCGTTTAGAGAGCGTGAACTTGCTTTAACCCAAGTTAAATTATATCGCAAATCGATGGGAAACTATTTTGTTTTAAATTGGACTTTCGTTAGATTGTGATTTAAATGTGTTAATTAATTTTAATATACCAAGCTGCTTTCAGTCATACACAATAGTTTTTACCTTAGGTAAGGTAGTGTTTATTGGAGATTGTCTATAACATGTTTTATATTCTGCTGTAAATTTTAACAACCCAAACTGGGATAGTGTAAATTTTTCTGTGTCCTCAGGTTTAACTACATATTACAACAATATTGTTTTAAATTTAGCTAGCACCCACATCAAAAGTAACTTGTCAAATAGAACTAATGGTCCTGCACGACAATTCCATGCGCTAGCGACAAAATTCAAAATTTAAGTGGCTATATCGTTAATTGAGCAGAGGTTTTGTACGGTTTATATATTAAATTATATAGCTTAGACTTTCCCCAGACCTGTGCACGGTCTGGAAATGCCCCCCGTTTTATTGGAGGATTTGCCCCCCTGCGCCAAGAAATGAAAAAGTACCCTAAAATTATGACGCCGTTTTTGACCTATGATGACGCCATCATTACGAATTTTTTGCAGTTTTTAGCCTATTTCAATATATTTTAAGCCATTTTAGACCTATTTTTACCTTATTTTCGCTTTTTGGTCCCTTTTTTCCCTTTTTCCTTCTTTTTTCTCCTTTTTTTCTGTTTTTTTTCTTTCTCCCCTGCTCGCCCCCCCCGTTTTATTAAAAAAATGGTCAAAAATTATGATTAGGTAATCTCTGCAAAGACCGATGTCAACAGTATGATAAGCTTAGCATAGGACATTACCAATTTGGTGTACTTTTTAGGAATGTCCTTAAATTTTTTTTTTGCAGGGTGAACCTAAAACTATTTTAGAGGGTTTAAAACGACAAAAATAATTATTATACACTATAGTGAGTGAGTCACCTTTTGATATATAGTTCCTCTGAAAAAAATTTCAAGCTTATTAGTTTTTTGTACATTCTCGACTTTCGACTGATCAAGATAACCAAAAGTCCAAGCTATATGTCCTGTATAAATCTTCCGCTCTGTTAGTAAAATATAACCGCTTGTAATTAGAGTTTAGTCGTCAGTGCGAGAAATTTTTGTACTAAGGGAGGTTTCAAACCAAACAGCTTAGCTAAAAATTAAATATTTAGTAGGGATTAAATCCTCTGTATAATTGCTTTAAATAGAAAATCGCCAAATTATTTGAGTCGGATCAGAACGGACCCGAGCATGCAACCTAAATTACTTCCGGAAATTATTGGCCCCAGGCTAAGGGCAAAATTTTGGGACCCAAAGGAAGCATAGCTCGGGGGCAAATGTCAGCATAGATGTTTTTGGGGGGGGGACAGAGGGGTGCACCCCCCCCCTAAGCCAAATTTTGACCCCCCCCCCTAAACCCAGGCCCCCCCCTCCCCCCCAAGCTCAGAGTGACCCCCCCCCCCCTGGAAGGCTGGACCCCCCTCCCCCCCCCTCCCGAGCAATTTGGCAGTAGAATTTTTTTATTTAGTGTCAAAAACACAGGTTTTAGTTAAAAACAGTGTTTAAATACACTTTTTAGGCCTAAATAGGCTGTTTTAATACATAAAATTCAATATTAGACCTAAAAACACTTAAATTATTGAGTTTAAAAAATTTTCTGAAAATCACCCCTCCCCTAATTTTGAAATTTCGCTTCCCGGGTTGACCCCCCCTAAAAAGCCAGGGTCCGGACCCCCCCCCCCCCCCCCCCACCCCCCCCCCCCCCTGGGGCCCCCCCCCCCCCCCCCCCCCCCCCCCCCCAAATGTCAGTTGTATACGACAGGGTTTATAATTTTGAAATTTGGTAAAAGGGGCAAGGGAGTATTTTAAAATTGCAGAAAATGTTGATAAAAATGCTTTTAAACATAGTTGAACAAAGGGGGAGGAAGGGTGGGGTCCACCCATAGGTGGGCAGAGGGGTTAGAGGTGTTATATCCCCCAAAATTCCGATTATGGCCGACACCTCCCCTAAAATTTGGGGGTACCCCGGACACCCCTCCCCCCAAAATTTGGAGTGTCCCAGTACTAAAAACGCTAAAAATGAGGTATTTGAGGTATACCCCAAAAATTTTTTGGGACACCCCCCCAAATTTGGTGGTAGGGTATACTCCCAAAATCCGGAGGCTGCCCACTTATGGTCCACCCCCCTAGCTTAGAAATTTTGCCCCCCCCCCCTCCCTAGAAAAAAATCCAGAAGGGCCTCCCCCTCCCCCCACTTTTCGAATTTTTTACCCCTGCCCCCTCTAGATTTTGAAATCTGACCCCTCCCTCACCTCTCCGGAAATTTTAAGTACTTTTTTATACTAAATTTTTTCAAAAACCGTGAATTTTTAATACAAATTTATGTTTTTACACCCTTTTTATATCGGAATATCGCTTTGTATTCAACAAAATGTAGTATTATCTTATAAAAAAACTATTATTAAACCTTTGATGGTTTAAAACTATTTTTCTTTGGACATTGGACCCCAGCTGACCGCCCTCTAGGTTTCAAAATCTTTCACCCGGGTAGAACCCCCTTAGAAAGCTAGGGAGGGGGTTTCGACCCCACGTAGGACCCCCTCCTAGATTTTGAAATGTCATTTACCGGGGTAAACACTCCTCTTAACTTCGGTGACCATGTTCATCTATGCGTTCAAATGGTAAAACATTTAAAATAATATATATAAAAATCGTGAATAAACAATTGCGACGTTTAATGTGTTAAATTTCTCAAAAAAAAACAAACTGTTTAAAATTTGAAGATAAAGAAGCATACATGGGCGTGGGAGGAGAAAGCATATAAACCCACGAATTCTGGGATGTAGACGAACGTTAGTGCTGAATTCCTCGTAATTTCGTTTTTTTTTTGCTGAATCTATTTGTGCATAAAATCGGTTTTTGGTGCCGATCTGCATTTTTTTGGTTTTTAATTTATCTTAATGGCATTTTAAGTTTAAGAAGTAGTCTACTGATACTGATAAAATTGCTAAAACTAAGATCTTTTTATAATCTTAGTAGTCTAACGACCATGCGAACTTAAAATAACCATAAATAGAAGGTTATCCAGGGACAAACATTTTTATGCACAAAGATAAGGAGTAATAATATATAACACAAAAGAATGTCCGACTGTACACTAAATTTCTGACCAAAAGTTTGGTAGAAAAGTAGCACTTGCAAAATTTTGTGAGATTTTAAACAGTGTTAGTGTTAGTTTTCTTGTAGTGGGACTGTCACTTCTTTTGCACTCAATACTACTTTATTCACACTGAGATTATTTTATTACAGCGAGGCTCGCTGCACAAAAAAATAAAGAAAAATTGAAGCAAAAATATAAGATAATGATACCATTAAATAAGCAAAAGTTGTTTTTTACGTTAAGATTTCAATTTTTTTTTATTTTGATGAAATAAATGACTTTCTAATGATTTATAATTGAATAAAATAAATTTTAAAGTATTTTACTCCATTGAAAATGCCTGCCAGCGTGCTTAGTTTTTTTGTTGTGGAATGAGACTAGCAATGCTAAAATAATCGCAATGCGAATAAAGCAGTATTGAGTGCAAAAAAATCGCAGTCCCCAGTGCAAGAGTACTAACGCGGTGTTAAAAATTGCAACGCAGGAAAACTAGCAAAAAAAATGGCGAATCTTGTATGAAAAGTCGCACAAAAGTATGCTAGTTCGACTTTTTTATCAAAATTTTGGTCAAAAGTTTAGTGAACAGTCGGACATTTTCAATTTTTTCCTTAATTATAGATTCAGGCTAAAGTTTGTTTTAGAGCAGTTACGGTAATGGATATTGCTCTCATTAAATTTTATTTATCGATAAATTTGTTTTATTCGGTGAATAATATATTTTGCAGCTTGTTAGTGCATAGTAAACAAAAGTGCAATCACTAAAATGTATTAATTTTGGGCTATTTATTTCTGCTTGTGTTTTTTAATAAATATTTTGTTTAAAATGTGTTTACTTGTTTCTTGTTTATGTATAGCGTTTTGCGCTTTTTTATTGCTAAAAAGAAGGTTCTTATTTATGCTTGCAATTCGTTAGTGAATTATTTAAATATCTATATTTTTAAACTAAATTTTAAACTAAACTATACTTTTTAGTTGAAGATTGTCTTTTAAAATTAAATTCTTTATTTTTTTCTTAAACATAATGTCGAGATTGTAGCGCAGTGATAGATGAACAGATGTCATAGTGGGGTACACTCCCCCTAGCCTCGAAATTTTGGGGGGCCACCCTAGGAAAAAATCCAGGCCCCCCCTCCCCCTAAATTTTCGAATTTTTTACCCCTGCCCTGACGCTGACTCCCTCTAAATTTTGAAATCTGACCCCCTCCCCTCTTGAGAAAGTTTTAAGTACTTTTTTATACTATATTTTCTTCCAAAAACGTGAATTTTTAACACAAATTCATATGTTTACACCCTCGTTTATTCAATAAAATGTAGTATTATCTTATAAAAAAGTATTATTAAACATTTAATGGTTCAAAAGTATTTTTTTTTTGGAAATTGGACTCCACCTGACCCCCTCTAGGTTTTAAAATCTTCCACCCCGAGTCGACCCGCCCCCTAGAAAGCTAGAGGGGGTTCGACCCCCCCTAGGACCCCTCCTAGATTTTGAAATGTCATTTACCCGGGGTAAACACCCCCCTAGCTTTTTGACCGTGTTCATCCATGAGAGCAGTGGCAGAACGCACATCTTGCTTTTTGAAGGTCATAGGACCGAGTCCCGAATAAGACAAGCTACATTGTGATAATGTTAATATTTGTTCATATTGTTGAATTTAGTATTTGGTTGCGCAGTTAGTGCTGAGTAGCATCGGCCTTGCGTATCCTGCTTTATGCGAAATAAATGCTATGCTGCCAGTGCCACGGTTATATACTGCACAATTTTAACACATTATTAGTAAGTTGTTTATTCGTTTATCATACTATTTAGTAAGTTTATCATTTATCGTTGATAAGTTTATCAGTTTCTTTTGATGAATTATATTTTTGGACCAGGCTAAAGACCCCTTAATAAACATCCAGATACAGACGACTCTCCCTCCTAAAATACCCTTTAGACCAGGCTGGACGAATATTCTGGGATAAATTTTTTTCAGAAGGAACGATCCTCCACCCGGGGGAACGGGATAAACCATTTTAAATTAAAAAAAGTGCAAGTCGGGGTAAAAAAACTCCCTACTAACTATTGGATGTGGATATTGGTTTATGATCATAGATGGGCAAATTGGTCCGGAGTGGGGAAGGGGGTTAATTCTAGAATTAGGGAAGGGGGTGAGGTTAAAATTTAAGAAACGCATTTTATTTTACCCATATCGTTTTTTTCTGGAGTACGTTTTACCCATTTCGTTTTTCAATTTTGAAAAAAATAGGCTTAATAGCCCCAAATTATTAAACTATTACAAATAAAAAAAATTGTTGTTTTTTTTTTGACTTTGGAAGGCATCAGGAAAGTTTCTCTATTAATATTAAAGAAAAAAATTTTCTCTCCCAAAAATTCAAAAAACGTAAGGGTGTTTACCTTACTCCCTTATCGAAAAATCCGGTTTCGCCGGATTTAAGGGGGAGGGAGCGCCGCCCCCCTTCCTCCTGGGCACGCCACTGCATGTATGGTCATGATGCTTGTAAGCGGTTTATGACAGATATGCGTAATATTTATGTTTACAAAAATTAAAAATGATGATTATAAACAGAAGCGTGTAAAGCGAAGCTAGTTTTGTAGTTTGGGCCCTAAAATGAGCGAATTTAAGCTTGAAATATAATTTAAGTGATTTTTATTGTTTTTTATTTGTGAAAAATTAATTTACAAAATATTTCTGACAAAATAATCTATGGCATCTCTTTTTAACTATAAAATTAGCACAAAAATAACACGGAGCTCCGAGAATTTCCAGGGATTACCCCGGATTTGCTTTAATGTTCTCCGAGGAACATCACTAATCTTCACAAAATGTATTTTTGAGCTTGTTTTTAATAAAATAAAGACGTTTTAGGCTAAAAATGGGAAAGTTAAATGTTTCATTGTTACGGTATATGACCGGAGAAGATTTTCGAATTTTGACGGCGGTAAGCTTTCGTGTAAAGCTTGCAGGGGCGTAGCCAGGATTTTAGAAAGGGGGGGGGGGTTGTACTCCATACAAATTTTTCGAAAGGGGCGGTTGTAAGGAGTTGTACTCCAAATTTTCAAAATACCGTAAAAAAGACATTAAAAAAGAGTAAAATTTATTGCGCTTCGCGCTAGGTGATTCTTTTTGTTGTTATTCGCATTGTTTTTTTAAATTAAACTTGAAAAATTTCCGGTTTAAAAAGGTATAACGTTAAAAATCGTGCGATAGCACAAAAAATTTTCTAAAATTATCTTTGAAATTCATTAAAAACATCACTTAAATGTTGTAAAAAGGTATATAAATGTCGAGCGCTGAGCGGAGCGAAGCGCGAGGAAATTTTTTAAAATTGTTCTCTTTAGACCCTCAAATTTTTACCTCCGCCAACCCAAAAGGGGGGGAGGGTTGCCACCCCTACACCCCCCTGGCTACGCCCTTGAAAGCTTGATATTAATAGTACAACAAATCTTATATCCCTGTATAGAATTCCCTCTGTCACAAACGAATTCATGCCAAAACCAAATTCTAAAATGTTTAGGCACATACCTTCGCAGTATATGTAACTGAACCAGTACCAC
>JASAMX010025807.1:0-16300 GCA_030248175.1 Microlaimidae sp. YZB2_3
CTTGCACTTTCTAATCTACCGCTCGTTTAAATTTTTCTACATTAAAAGCATTTTTGATTTATCATAACAAAGTATTTTCAATATATTAGAATCACTATATATTATGCATAAAAATAACGATTAAAACCCTTAATTTTAATCAGAGTGTAAAAGTACACTGATTTATTTAATTTTTTATTTGCAAAAAGCACGATTGAAAAGTGGCAGAATAGTTTTCTAATTAAAAAACATTAAAAAAATTTAGAGATAAGACAAGTTTTACGTTTCTCGTTTCTAGTCAGACTTATGTCAAAATTCTGGACGACAAAGGAAAGACGAAAACAACAGTTACGATTGTCCTTATTAAATTTTGTGAAACTTTTTTATTTGAATAAATTTAATCGCCAAAGAATTTTGATGTTTCCTTAAATTTTCACAGTTTTTTAAACAAACACTAAACATGTTGTTTTTTTTTTAAGCAGACATTTTTAGTTTACTTAATTTCTCTTAAAACAAACTGAATCAATTTTTTAGAAACTAGCTTAATCTTTTAAGTTGGGTATTAAGTAAAGATAAGTCAGGGGAGAAATCCTACTCTTGTCGTCGTTGTAAAATCAAGAAACGCCAAAAAAAAACCTTGGTATGGTCTGTGGTTAGGAAACGAGAAAAGCATAGTTAGCAAGAAATTTAATGATGGAAACAGCAGATAAAAATGGTTTTTATACTTCACGCCCAAAAATACAGAAAAATTTTTTATTTATTAATCACAAATTTTTATGAGACTCATTTCGCTAGCAAGAACGGCAAATTTTTAATTATAAAAAATAACATATTATTAATCCAACAAAAGAAGATACGCGGCTGCAATTTTTGACCAACATTTTTTGAAAAAAACATAATGCGACTTTACAAACAAAAATTCTGCATTTTCTGCAAGTTCTTGTACGCAGCTATCTCTGATACTGAATGCTATGCAGTGTCGATTTTTGCAACCTGGTAAAAAACCTTCCATTTGAACAGAAGTTGTTTAATGTTAAAGATCTTAATAGAATTATGACACTTTAGAGTCACTTTTGGGCAATAAGCGCTAAAAATTTTCTCCAATGAACGTTTAGACCTCCCAATTTCAGCTCCTTCCACTTTGATTTCCACTGAGTAAAAGATTAGATAGTCGTGAATCACGAATAGTTTCCGTCATTTGAAGAGCCTTAAAATTCTGATATGCTTTGAATAATGCACTTCTGCGCAGAAAGTCGTTGCGGGAGAAAATCGGAATTGCTTGCGCAAAAAATCACTTCGCAAAGAAAGCAATATAAGTCGCATACAATGAAAAAAATCGTATGTGCAACTTTTCCTGCAAAATTTGGGTCAAAAGTTTCTAATACAACTTAAAATTTTTTTGAATTATTCTTCATTATATAAATAGTTTGAATTATATACAAAAAATCTCATCTGCTTTTGATTGAATTATTAATTTATTCGCAATTATTGAAATACTATTAAAATTGAGTTTTACGACACTTTTCGCTTGTTCAGCTCCATCTTTCGGGCTGCAATTATTGCCTCCTGTAAAAAGGGTAAACTGTAAATTCCACCGACACCGACACCGCCTCAAATTTACGCAAATTATATATTGATGTGCAGGTTATGCTTAGGCTTAGGCTAAAATTTGCATAATACTAAAAATTACTGTAGATTACGGTAGATTTCGGTCGGTGTCGGTGGAATTTACAGTTTGCCGTAAAAAGCGCGACGTTGAAACAAGAGACAAAAAACCATGCCGGATTTTATTATAGCAAACGATATTAACAAAAAACAACAAGCAACGATTTAAAACTAATTTCTTCAGAGATTTTTTATATAAATATTATTTTTAAAAGTTTGAAGACTTCTCGAAAATTTTTTCAAACACGAAACATTTTTGGCGAAAAACACGCGCCAAAAGGTCCCGTTTTAATTGGGTCACTTTGAAATTTAGAAGTATTCTGAATGAAGAAAAAACAGTGCAGTGTTTGGAGAGCCTCGGAATTTATATATGCTTTAACTGGTACGTTCGAGAATGAAATGGCTTCACACATTAACGGGGCATCTGTATGTACATGCGCGGCAGTTCTGTTTGTTAGCTTACAATGCTGGCGCACTGGGAAAGAAAAAGCTGGGAATAATAAAGAGAGAAAAAGACTCCAACCTACCGCGACTAAAAATAGAACGCCGCCTAAAATGCGCACACGCCAAATTTATTTTTTGACCTGTTTGCGTGTCGTAAGGAGTCTAATTTCTTGGACAACGTTCTTTTAGACTTTTATTTTGGACTTATTTTTACTGTTTATGTTTTAATTAAAAGGAATAACAATTTCTGAGTGACCATTTATGGAAAAAAAGATTTGGACTAAGTAAATTAATCAATTTGCAATTTGATTCTGAAAATATTTCGATTTTAATAACACTTTTTAAAAAATAAGCCCATAGGTTGCAAAAAGCTCAAATTTTAAATTTGGTATTTTATGTTTATGATTATTTCTACAAAAATTTTTGCGTAAATAACACAATAAAAAAACAAATTATATGAGCCATATTGATTTGTTATAAAACTTTTACTCTAAAAATAATTTTGTGCAGTTATTTTGCACTTGTATTCGATAACTGTTAGAAAAATGCTGTCGTTTATATGGTTCTTGATTAAACTTTAGGCTTAGTTTTTTTTAGGTTTAGTTTAGGCTTTTAGGCTTTTATTATTGTGACAAATTAACTTCAAGACAGTTTTTTCGCGTAAATTTGCCTTTCACTTTTTTACATTTTCCGGTGTCAAGGGATATTCTTTCCCCCCTAAAAATTTTCCCCCCGGAAAAACTATCCCGGGATATTCTTTTCCCCCTCGGTAAATTCTTTCCCCGGGGGAAACAATATACCGGGATAGATTTTCCCCCATGCTTTTTAATTTTAAAATCATATAAACTTAGAATTTTTAAAAATAATTTGTATAGCTGTACCTTTATTAGCTCAAATACCTATTTTTGTGTAATAAATTCCATTAAAACATGTTTACTCACGATTTTAATTTTGTTTGTAATTTTCTATTTTAGCGTTATAATCAGGGGGAAAGTTTTTACCGGTATATTCTTTCCCCCCTTCAAAAATTTGCATAAAGTTTATAATATTAATTCTGGGCATTCTTCAAAAACACGTCATTAAATTAAAATGGCTATTTTGTTATCATGATACTTTCATAAATTCATAAAATTATTGAAATAAAACCCATGAACTACCTTAACCATTTTAAACCATAGTTTCCCTAAGCAGCCTAAGCAAAACCTTAAAACCAAGCTAAAATTCATAACAAACGAACAACAATATAAAAAAGAGGGGGGAAAAAATTAAACGGTGTTTTAGCGGGATGGTTTTTCCGGGGGAAAAACTATCCCGGCTTTTTACCGGGATAGATCTTCCGGGGGGGAAAAAGAAGGGGGGAAAAGATATCCCGCGACACCGGCTCCACCGTATATTTTTCCATGCCTCAATCCTAAAAATGACAGATTATAAATAATCTGCAATTTTAGGAATAATAGGAATATACTTATCAAAACAAGAAAACACGCTGACGTCTGGATTGATGGTCTTATTAGACCCGATTTTTATCAGTAAAACTGTTGCGATTTTAACAGAAAGAATAACTAAAATAAAAAAAACAAATACAGTAGCACTAACCTTTACTGTTATGCAGCTAATTTCTGCAAAATCTGATATCATTGCGAGAAAAACTTTCTCAACTGAGGTCAAAAATTTCTTAAGCAAAAAAGAAACGTTCTTCTTAAAGTTGAAGTCGTAATTACACGAGATTTGGAGTTGTTAAAATCTTTTTTAGAAACTTAGTGCCACCGAAATGGAGCTATGTAGGAGCCATAATAGCAAAAAATGCTTTGGACTTACAATGACTTAATTTTACGCTTAAACAGGTTTTTTATTGATTTTTCCGGGTTTTTTTTTGAAGTTCCCCAAACTTTAGTTTTAGATTACGGTCATGAGTCAGGTCTTGGTTGGGTTTTTATGAGTTTGAGCTTCGATTTCCCGCTCAGGTTAAGGCTTAGAATCAGGCTTATCTATAAGTTTTAGTGAATTTTAATTTTCAGCTTTAATTTCCAGCTTTTAAATTGGAGTGTCCCAATTTCGGATGCAAGTTTCTGCTCCAAGTACTTTAAAGTTCAAGGATTTTTCGTTTGGACCAGCTGACTAACGGACGCAGTTTTTTAAATAAAGCATACCATAAAACAATACCAAAATACACAACGATAAAAGTACATACTTCAATACAAATTTTTTCGTCAAATATTTTTGATCCATCACGAATAGCTCTAGGCAAATCAAAATCAAACCCAGATGACATCGATAATTTGCAGTATTGAATCGACTATTTAACAAACAAAAAAATTTAAAATTTTCGCAGCAAAAACGAACTAATATTAAAATTTAAATACATTTGTTTAACAATTATTTATCAAATAACTTAATTTAGAACATACATTTTTTAAAAGTATTACGGGATTGTTGGCTATATTTTGTACAATTTATGAATAAACGGGAATTAAAAAATCTGCGTTTAATTCTCTATTTTTGACATCATAACCGCACGATTTCAATTGGTCTTCTCATAATCAAATAAAAATTTACAAGGTTAGTCAGATATAATTCATTCATAAAATTGTATCACGACAAAAATTAGTTTTCAGCGATTCCTAACTTTTCTGTGTAGAATAAAAACAACTGTTTTTCTCAAAAGAAAAAAATTATTTCCATACACAAAACTAAAGTATAATTGAATACATAAAAAGCGGTAATTCCAACGCGACGGCTTGAAATCCAATTTCGTGCAAAAATCTCCATTTTCAGCGTATACCTAACGCTAAATGAGATTATGAAGCAAGGGCTGGGATTAACGGAAGAACAAAAAGATTAAAGGATGACGTCCTCGTGATATTCCCTAATCGCGTTAGCGTTTGGCACAAAATCTATCGAAGACTTCAATTCAAACCAACCCCGCCCCTCGCCAATTGCACCACTGTAATTTTTGTTTCATTAGCTTTTTGAAACGCATATTTAATTTTATTTATTGCGTTGATTTTTTATTGTTTTTATAATTATTTAAAATACCATGTTCTCTTTATTAGAAAATGGTAAGAAATAATGAGACGACATTACAATGGTAGATTTTTTATATCGCTAAAATTTTTGTTCCAACGGCAAAATGGCAACCGCAAGTCGCAACCCATACGCAACGCAATCCATATGCCAACGCACGCACAAAATACAGAGACAACCATATTTTTGCATTTTTTCGCAAAATATACACACAAAATTTTTTCGTTATTTACCAAAAAGTTAAGACGATTAAAGTGTATGATTTTTGAATATTTGACTTTTAAGCCAAAAAAAAATCTTTTTTTTAATATTAAAATATTTATTTGCAAATCATACTTTATTGTAAAAGCAAACGTGTTTTGCACGAAGTGTCCCTTTACGATTTCCCTGCTCAGACGCGGATTGTATATGGCGTTGCGAGTCTTAAAAACGGAAGTCCCGGTGAAAGAACTCAGAATTGGCGAAATTTAAGAAAAATAAGAAGAAGAAGAAGACAGAAAAAATTTAAGATTGAGTTGCACTGGCGAGGGGCGGGGTTGGGGGTTTTGAATTGAAGTACTTCAATAAATTTTGTCCAAACGCTAACGCGATTAGGGAATATCACGACATTCATCCTTTAATCTTTTTGTTCTAGGCCTCTTCATAATCTCATTTGGGCGTTATACGCTGAAAATGGAGATTTTTGCACAAAAATTGATTTCAAGCCGTTCACGTTGTGCTTTTTATGTATTCAATTTATTACTTTAGTTTTGTGTATGGAAATAATTTTTTTCTTTTGAGAAAAACAGTTGTTTTTATTCTACACGAAAAAGTTAAATCACTGAAAACTAATTTTTGTCCGTGATACAATTTTATGAATGAATTATATTTAACTAACCTAATAAATTTTTTATTTGATTATGAGAAGACCTATTGAAATTGTCCAGTTTATGATGTCTAAAATCAAAAATTAAAGGCAGATTTTTTTAATTTCCCGTTTATTCATAAATTGTACAAAATATAGCCAACAATCCCGTAATACTTTTAAAAAAATGTATGTTTATTAAATTAAGTTATTTGATAAATAATTGTTAAACAAATGTATTTAAATTTTTAATATTAGTTCGCAGTTTTTGATGCGAAAAATTTTAAATTTTTTTGTTTGTTAAAATAGTCGATTCAATACTCCCAATTATCCGATGTCATATACGGTTTTGATTTTGATTTGCCTAGAAGTTTATTCCGTGATGGATCAAAAATATTTAACGAAAAATTTTATATTGAGAAGTACTGTCTTATCGTTGTGTAGTTTTTGGTTAATTTTGTTTTTTAATGCATTATATTTCAATTTTTAAAAAACTGGCGTCCGTTTAAGTTAGGTGCGGCCTCAAAACGGAAGTTGAACTTTAAAGTTTAACTTAGGAGCAGAAACTGCATCGAATTGAAACTAACTCCAAAATTTAAAAGCTGGAAATTTAAAGCATGAAAATTCAAAATTCACTAAAAATTTTATAAAGATAAAAAAGTACTTGTCAATACAAATTTTTTCGTCAAATATTTTTGATCCATCACAGAATAGGCTTCTAGGCAAATCAAAATCTAAACCGCAGATGACATCGGATAATTTGCAGTATTGAATCGACTATTTTAACAAACAAAAAAATTTAAAATTTTTCGCAGCAAAAGGAACAAACTAATATTTGAAATTTAAATACATTTGTTTAACAATTATTTATCAAATAACTTAATTTAGAAAACATACGTTTTTTTAAAAGTATTACGGGATTGTTGGCTATATTTTGTACAATTTATGAATAAACGGGAATTAAAAAAATCTATTTTTAATTCTCTATTTTTGACATAATTGCACAATTTCAATTGGTCTTCTCATAATCAAATAAAAATTTACAAGGTTAGTCAGATATAATTCATTCATAAAATTGTATCACGACAAAAATTAGTTTTCAGCGATTCCTAACTTTTCTGTGTAGAATAAAAACAACTGTTTTTCTCAAAAGAAAATTTATTTCCATACACAAAACTAAAGTATAATTGAATACATAAAAAGCGGTAATTCCAACGCGACGGCTTGAAATCAATTCGTGAGGAAAATTCCATTTTCAGCGTATACCTAACGCTAAATGAGATTATGAAGCGAGGCTGGGATTAACGGAAGAACAAAAAGATTAAAGGATGACGTCCTCGTGATATTCCCTAATCGCGTTAGCGTTTGGCACAAAATCTATCGAAGACTTCAATTAGACCGACCACTCGCCAGTGCAACTCAATCTTAAATTTTTTCTGTCTTCTTCTTCTTCTTATTTTTTTTAAATTTCGCCAATTCTGAGTTCTTTCACCGGGACTTCCGCTTTTAAGACTCGCAACGCCATATACAATCCGCGTCTGAGCAGGGACAATCGTAAAGGGACACTTCGTGCAAAACACGTTTGCTTTTACAATAAAGTATGATTTGCAAATAAATATTTTAATATTAAAAAAAAAGATTTTTTTTTTGGCTTAAAAGTCAAATATTTAAAAATCATACACTTTAATCGTCTTAACTTTTTGGTAAATAACGAAAAAATTTTGTGTGTATATTTTGCGAAAAAAAAATGCAAAATTATGGTTTTCTCTGTATTTTGTGCGTGCGTTGGCATATGGATTGCGTTGCGTATGGGTTGCGACTTGCAGGTTGCCATTTTGCCGTTGGAACAAAAATTTTAGCGATATAAAAAATCTACCATTGTAATGTCGTCTCATTATTTCTTACCATTTTCTCATAAAGAGAACATGGTATTTTAAATAATTATAAAAACAATAAAAAATCAACGCAATAAATAGAATTAAATATGCGTTTCAAAAAGCTAATGAAACAAAAATTACAGTGGTGCAATTGGCGAGGGGCGGGTTTGGTTTGAATTGAAGTCTTCGATAGATTTTGTGCCAAACGCTAACGCGATTGGGGATATCACGAGGACGTCATCCTTTAATCTTTTTGTTCTTCCGTTAATCCCAGCCCTTGCTTCATAATCTCATTTAGCGTTAGGTATACGCTAAAAATGGAGATTTTTGCACGAAATTGGATTTAAAGCCGTCGCGTTGAATTACCGCTTTTTATGTATTCAATTATACTTTAGTTTTGTGTATGGAAATAATTTTTTTCTTTTGAGAAAAACAGTTGTTTTTATTCTACAGATAAAAGTTAGGAATCGCTGAAAACTAATTTTTGTCGTGATACAATTTTATGAATGAATTATATCTGACTAACCTTGTAAATTTTTATTTGATTATGAGAAGACCAATTGAAATTGTGCGGTTATGATGTCAAAAATAGAATTAAAGGCAGATTTTTTTAATTCCCGTTTATTCATAAATTTGCAAAATATAGCCAACAATCCCGAATAGTTTTAAAAAATGTATGTTCTAAATTAAGTTATTTGATAAATAATTGTTAAACAAATGTATTTAAATTTTAATATAAGTTCGTTTTTGCTGCGAAAATTTTAAATTTTTTGTTTGTTAAATAGTCGATTCAATACTGCAAATTATCGATGTCATCTGGGTTTGATTTTGATTTGCCTAGAGCTATTCGTGATGGATCAAAAATATTTGACGAAAAAATTTATATTGAAGTATGTACTTTTATCGTTGTGTATTTCGGTATTGTTTTATGGTATGCTTTATTTAAAAAACTGCGTCCGTTAGTCAGCTGGTCCAAACGAAAAATCTTTGAACTTTAAAGTACTTGGAGTAGAAACTTGCATCCGAAATTGGGACACTCCAATTTAAAAGCTGGAAATTAAAGCTGAAAATTAAAAATCACTAAAACTTATAGATAAGCCTGATTCTAAGCCTTAACCTGAGCGGGAAATCGAAGCTCAAACTCATAAAAACCCAACCACTACCACGACCGTAATCTAAAACTAAAGTTTGGGGAACTTCAAAAAAAAACCCGGAAAAATCAAATAAAAAACCTGTTTAAGCGTAAAATTAACCACATTGTAAGTCCAAAATGTTTTATTATGGCTCCTACATAGCTCCATTTCGGTGGCACTAAGTTTCTAAAAAAGATTTTAACAACTCCAAATCTCGTGTAATTACGACTTCAACTTTAAGAAGAACGTTTCTTTTTTGCTTAAGAAATTTTTGACCTCAGTTGAGAAAGTTTTTCTCGCAATGATATCAGATTTTGCAGAAATTAGCTGCATAACAGTAAAAGTTAGTGCTACTGTATTTGTTTTTTTATTTTAGTTATTCTTTCTGTTAAAATCGCAACAGTTTTACTGATAAAAATCGGGTCTAATAAGACCATCAATCCAGACGTCAGCGTGTTTTCTTGTTTTGATAAGTATATTCCTATTATTCCTAAAATTGGATATTATTGATATAATCTGTCATTTTTAGGATTGAGGCATGGTAAAGAAAATATAAATGTCGAGGCCGGTGTCGCGGGATATCTTTTCCCCCTTCTTTTTTCCCCCCGGAAGATCTATCCCGGTAAAAACCCGGGATAGTTTTTCCCTCCGCAGAAACCATCCCGCGTAAATACCTTACTATTTTTGTACTCTTTCCCCCCGTAACTCATCCCGGTTAATGGCAATCCCTTCTTTTTCAATTGGTTGTTCGTTTGTTATGAATTTTAGCTTGGTTTTAAGATTTTGCTTAGGCTGCTTAGGTAACTATGGTTTAAAATGGTTAAGGTAGTTCATGGGTTTTATTTCAATAATTTTATGAATTTATGAAAGTATCATGATAACAAAATAGCCATTTTAATTTAAACCACGTGTTTTTGAAGAATGCGCAGAATTAATATTATAAACTTTATGCAAATTTTTGAAGGGGGGAAAGAATATACCGGTAAAAACTTTCCCCCTGATTATAACGCTATAATAGAAAATTACAAACAAAATTAAAATCTTGAGTAAACATGTTTTAAACTCAATTTAATTAAACAAAAATAGGTATTTGAGCTAATAAAGGTACAGCTATTTAAATTATTTTTAAAAATTCTAAGTTTATATGATTTTAAAATTAAAAAGCATGGGGAAAGATATCCCACATCTTTTCCCCCGTGCAAGAATCTACCGAGGGGGAAAGAATATCCCGGGATAGATTTTTCGGGGGGAAAATTTTTTAGCGGGGGAAGAATATCCCTTGACACCGGAAAATGTAAAAAAAGTGAAAGGCAAATTTAGCCTAAAAAACTGTCCTCAAGTTAATTTGTCACAATAATAAAAGCCTAAAAGCCTAAACTTAACCTAAAAAAAAACTAAGCCTAAAGTTTAATCAAGAACCATATAAACGACAGTATTTTTCTACAGTTATCCAAGCGGTGCAAAATAACTGCACAAAATTATTTTTAGAGTAAAAGTTTTATAACAAATCAATATGGCTCATATAATTTGTTTTTTTATTGTGTTATTTCACGCAAAAATTTTTGTAGAAATAATCATAAACATAAAATACCAAATTTAAAATTTGAGCTTTTTGCAACTGATGGGCTTATTTTTTAAGCAGTCTTACTAAAATCGAAATATTTTCAGAATCAAACTGCAAATTGATTAATTTACTTAGTCCAAATCTTTTTTTCCATAACTGTGACACTCTAGAAATTGTTATTCCTTTTAATTATAAACATAAACAGTAAAAATAAGTCCAAAACAAAAGTCTAAAAGAACGTTGTCCAAGAAATCAAACTCCTTACGACACGCAAACAGGTCAGAAAATAAATTTGGCGTGTGCGCATTTTAGGCGGCGTTTGATTTTCTAGTCGTGTAGGTTGGAGTCTTTTTTCCCTTTATTATTCCCAGCTTTTTCCTTCCCAGTGCGCCAGCATTGTAAGCTAACAAACAGAACTGCCGCGCATGTACATACAGATCCCCGCTCGATGTGTGAAGCCATTTTATTCTCGAACGTACCAGTTAAAGCATATCTAAATTCCGAGGCTCTCCAAACACTGCACTGTTTTTTTCTTCATTCAGAATACTTCTAAATTTCAAAGTGACTCAATTAAAACGGGACCTTTTGGCGCGTGCTCTCCGCCGAAAATGTTTCGTGTTGAAAAAATTTTCGAGAAGTTTTCAAACTTTTAAAAATAATATTTATATAAAAAAATCTCTGAAGAAATTAGTTTTAAATCGTTGGTCGTTGTTTTTTGTTAATATCGTTTGCTATAATAAAATCCGGCATGGTTTTTTGTCTCTTGTTTCAATGTCGCGCTTTCTCAACGCAAACTGGTTATATTTCACTGACACCGACACCGACCGAAATCTACCGTAATCTACAGTAATTTTTAGTATTATGCAAATTTTAGCCTAAGCCTAAGCATAACCTGGACATCAATATATAATTTGCATAAATTTGAGTCGGTGTCGGTGGAATTTACAGTTTACCCTTTTTACAGGAGGCAATAATTGCAGCCCGAAAGATGGAGCTGAACAAGCGAAAAAGTGTTGTAATAAAACTCAATTTTAATAGTATTTCAATAATTGCGAATAAATTAATAATTCAATCAAAAGCAGATGAGATTTTTTGTATATAATTCAAACTATTTATATAATGAAGAATAATTCAAAAAAATTTTAAGTTGTATTAGAAACTTTTGACCCAAATTTTGCAGGAAAAGTTGCACATACGATTTTTTCATTGTATGCGACTTATATTGCTTTCTTTGCGAAGTGATTTTTGCGAAAAGAGATTCCGATTTTCTCCCGCAACGACTTTCTGCGCAGAAGTGCATTATTCAAAGCATATCAGAATTTTAAGGCTCTTCAAATGACGGAAACTATTCGTGATTCACGACTATCTAATCTTTTACTCAGTGGAAATCAAAGTGGAAGGAGCTGAAATTGGGAGGTCTAAACGTTCATTGGAGAAAATTTTTAGCGCTTATTGCCCAAAAGTGACTCTAAAGTGTCATAATTCTATTAAGATCTTTAACATTAAACAACTTCTGTTCAAATGGAAGGTTTTTTACCAGGTTGCAAAAATCGACACTGCATAGCATTCAGTATCAGAGATAGCTGCGTACAAGAACTTGCAGAAAATGCAGAATTTTTGTTTGTAAAGTCGCATTATGTTTTTTTCAAAAAATGTTGGTCAAAAATTGCAGCCGCGTATCTTCTTTTGTTGGATTAATAATATGTTATTTTTTATAATTAAAAATTTGCCGTTCTTGCTAGCGAAATGAGTCTCATAAAAATTTGTGATTAATAAATAAAAATTTTTTCTGTATTTTTGGGCGTGAAGTATAAAACCATTTTTATCTGCTGTTTCCATCATTAAATTTCTTGCTAACTATGCTTTTCTCGTTTCCTAACCACAGACCATACCAAGGTTTTTTTTTGGCGTTTCTGATTCACAACGACTACAAAATAGATGTTCTCCCTGACTTATCTTTACTTAATACCCAACTTAAAAGATTAAGCTAGTTTCTAAAAAATTGATTCAGTTTGTTTTAAGAATAATTAAGTAAACTAAAATGTCTGCTTAAAAAAACAACATGTTTAGTGTTTGTTTAAAAACTGTGAAAATTTAAGGAACATCAAATTCTTTGCGATTAAATTTATTCAAATAAAAAAGTTTCTCAAAATTTAATAAGGACAATCGTATGGTTTTGTTTTTTCTCTTTGTTTTATAATTTGACATAAAACTGACTAAAAACGAGAAACATAAAACTTGTCTATCTCTAAATTTTTTTAATGTTTTTTAAGAAACTATTCTGCCACTTTTCAATCGTGCTTTTTGCAAATAAAAATAAATAAATCAGTGTACTTTTACACTCTATTAAAATTAAGAGTTTTATCGTTATTTTTATGATAATAAAGTGATTCTAATATATTGAAAATACTTTGTTATGATAAATCAAAAATGCTTTTATGTAGAAAAAATTAAACGAGCGGTAGATTAGAAAGTGCAAGCATAAAGTAGAAAGCGAAGCGGTAGAATTAGAAAGTGAAAAAAGCAGTCATGTGTCTATATATTTCAAAATAAAAAAGTAAAACCCAAGAAATATTTTATGTTTACTCTTTTTAAAACTTTTTTATGACAATATTGACTGCTTTATTTTTAAACCCTAGCTTGACATATGTGCTTTTTTATTACAATTTATATATTATTAATAATATTTATAAACATTTTTTATACACAAGGTGGATTGTATGTTTGTAAATCATTTAGGTTAGTATTTTATTTATGCAGTGAGACAAAAAATAAATTTAACACTTATGTATTTATATATCGAATGGAATCGTAAACACAGTACTGCTGTATCGAAATCGAAAAGGACACCTATATCACTTAAATAATCTAAACATACAATATGTGAGCCAACTGGAAAATAGATTAAATCAGTGAATTGGATTGATTTTGCGCTAAATTTATTTTACTCTGACTGGTATCATTTTTTTTGTTCTGCACAAACAATTGTTGTAAATTTTGAGTTTTACTAATTTAAGGAAACTCCAAGTTTTCAAAAATTTTTGTCGGATTCGAATTTCCAACTATAAGTTCGTCAAAATGTCCAAAGTATGCTCGTTTACGATTCTCCAAGACGTTAACACGTTTTAAAAAACATGTCACTAAACAAAATTGCGAAAAAAAATGCCGATCAATAAAATTTGATTTTTTCGGTTTATTCATTGGCTCGAAATGACGTTGTAAAATTAGTTTTCGTTTAATCTGAGAACTGGACGAGGCATTTCCATATTCGAGGCTTTAAATTAGGGGTATCTGAAAAATCGCTTTCGTTGTTAACCATTTAAAATTTTTTATCCGACTCTGAAAAAAAGAATATATTCTTCGCAAAAAGAAATAAAGTACGCGCTAATCTGTGGAGCTGTTTTCTGCGTCCAGCGGATAAAACCCCGCCAACGGAATCTTTTGAATAGTAGTTAATTTGGTGCCGCGTATAACAAATCGTCGTTACTCTGACACAAAGAGTCACAATCAGTATAAAATTAACGTGACTCTGACTCATTTTGTTTATATTACATTGTGTGTAAAAGATATAAAATGAGTCACAGTTACGAATATTTTACGATGCATCTGACTCATTGTGTCAGAGTAACGACGAAATAGAACCCTCGCGCCCTCTCCTCTGTCGTCTGTTTGCTTTTTTATTATCCTTCCGTCGAATTAAAATTTACGACTGTCTTCGAGACAACTATTGTTTTATTTGCTCTACTAAAATAATGTGTCAACCGATAGTTTTGATGGTTATATAAATTATATCCTGAAGACTTTTTTAGCCACCGTAGTATTTTTGACGCAGTGTTTAGTTGTCATTTTTGTTATTTAACTGATATAGTAGATAATTGTTTTATCTTGCAATCTTGCAATTTTAAAATTTTTAGCTAAAATATATATTTTCACGTTCGTTTAAAAAATTACTAAATTTTTTAGCACGTTAGTTTTGTTAATGCAAACGAGATAAATTTGTAATTATAAATATGAAATAAATCGTTGCTAGCTGCGGTTATTGTAAAAACAGTAATGAATAACGCTTTAGTTTAAAATCTTTTTTTTTCAAATGATATTAGTCAACTTACAGTAAATTTTAGTGATGTTTCCTACCCTCCAATATCATGCTCCGGAGCTCCAGCCATTTAAAGCGGAGGAAGCTCTATACTTAATCTTTTAAATGAACAATTTTAAGCTTATCTAAGCTTCAAAACTACTTTAAGTTACTTTATTTGCTTTTTAAAGTCTATTTTTATTGTTTTTAATAAGTTTTAAAAAATATTAATTTGCACAATTTTTTTAGAAACTAATCTATGGGATCAATTTTTAATTATTTATAAAACTAGCTCAAAAATAACGCGAAAATTCCGAGCTCCGGAGCTACAGGGGTTACTCTGGAGTTTCTGAAAATGGAATTACCCTAGAGATCCTAAAATCTTCGTTTAAGAGCTCCGGAGCTTAACCTTCGCTAGCAAATTTTAATTTTAATATTAAAAATTTAGAGCAGCATAAAACTGTTTTACAACTGCTTTCTGCAAAAAATATACTTTGAAAACAACATTTTTTTAATCACAACCCGAAAAAGCTCTTTTTTATTGGTTTAAGAAACAAAAATATAAAAGGTAAAGAAATAAATTCATAGGATCAATTTATTTGGACTGTAAAAGAATGACAAAAAGCATATTTATGATTTTTCTTTTAAAAATGTTTGTTTAGAAATAAAATATTAAATAAAAAGCCGAAAAAAATCACAAAAAAAAGTTTGATGTTTATTATATTTTTTTTATTAATTTTAAATATGACTAAAATAGTGCACATTATTGCGTTTGGAAATGTTTTGTAATTTTTTTGCATTTAAATAAACAAAAATATCAAACAAATGCGCACAGGCACAGATGCAGTCTGTGGTCTCGATTTTAAATTCACAACAAATTTTTAAAATCTCCGCTGAACATGTGTTTTAAACAATATAGAATTGAGCTAAAGTAATGAATTTAACGAGAATTTTGTCAGGTTTTATAAGATTTAATGTTTAGCGGGCAACCAGCAGTTGCATTTCTCACCAAAACTATTAAAACTGAGCACTCAATCCGGCAACTTGATATATAATGCGCGCTTCTAGAAGCTATAAGGCGCATATGAACACATTAAACGGTACGATAAATTAGAGCCAACGCAAGCCTGAACTTATTTTGGCTTGTTTTTATTGAAAACTGCAAAGCAAGACTTTAAAACAGTTATGTTTAATAAATAATTTCACGTGGATGTATCGTGAATATTAAAAAAAGCTCTCTATGCGCAATAAAAAAAGTATTTTTTATTAATTTCAGTAAATTTTACTATATTTTAAGAAATAAACTCTTGAAAGTTTTAGAGGTTCAGTCTTTTAAATGTGATTACCCAATCCATATAATTTTTGCCAATTTTGATGTGGTGACATTTAAGACAAACCAATCCCTGTTTTGCATCTTTCAAGTGGGGTTTAGAATTTAACTTATGTTATTGTTTTACCAATTTTGGTGTGGTGATTTTGGAAACACACCATTCCCTGTTTAAAATATGGTTGGAAACCTATGTACTACATGTTAGTTTTTACCAAATTTAATGGGGTGACTTTTAAACACACCGACCTTCTTGTTTTGCAAGGTTTTCATTAAATAAATTGATCCCAAAGAACGTACGTTATTTTTTATTTTTTTTTTTTGGGATCAAAGTTTGCAAAATGGTATAATTGTTGTTGCATTCAAAT